>PVLD010023481.1:0-27295 GCA_004027595.1 Dinomys branickii | reverse complement strand
GCCCTACCACTCAATCAGTCATCTTCCCTGTGATAATAACTGTACTCCTGGGTTTATCTATATCCTTGGACTCTCACCTTGGGAAGAGATATAGCTGCCTCAGACTATACTATAACATACAGGGGTGTATACAAACTGCCATGGTTGGAGGTGGGAAAGCACATATGCTCACAGCGGACCGCCCGGCTCCACCCTGTCGACGTGCTATGGGTGGGGGCGGGTCCAGACCTTGTGGCTCCAGCATTACCGTTCCCCACCCCTTGCAGCTGGGCAATGGGTCTCCGAAGCTGAAGCTACGAATGCCGAAACGAGGGCGTGGGCCACGGGTGTGCTTGGAGCGGCAACCTCCTCCCTCTCTATCTCGTCTCCCTCCAACTGCGCCATGTCAGATCTGCGATCCCCTCCTCCAGAGGAGGTTCTGCTTTCACAGGGGAGAAGTGCGCCTGTTTGGCACGTTACTGGCCACCGTGCTTCACTAGCTCCCTTTGGGCCATCAGCCTGGTGGGAGGGGCTGTCAAGAAAGACTTGGAACTCCCCTGGAGATGGGGGCCTTCCTCCTCTTCCTGGTAACACAGGGCCTAGAAGCCATCCGGAAAGCAGGCTGGGAAAGCCCCAGTTCTCCCTCCAGGCCCCCTGAACTGTTCACCACATTTCCTGAATGGTCTGTACATGCAAGATGCTAGTTACTCAGTTTGCTGTTATTTCCTTTACGGGGGGGGGGGGAAGAAGGGAGGGGGGGAAGGGGGGGGGAGGGGGTCGTCATGGACCGAGCTGTTGTTTCTCCCCAGCTGAACCCCTGTGAACAAGCTCGCACAATTAGAGTTTACTGGGGATGTTTCGCTTCTGGGAGCCAAAGCCGTGATGCTTGTGCAGTGATGAGATGGGTGAAATGCAGTGAGAGTAGCTAAGGGTGAGGAGCAGCCGGGCTTTCATTAGGCGCCCTTAGGGCGCAGTCCGCCCTCTCCTTGAGCTTTAGGTGGAAGGAAAGTACAGGTAGGTCTAGCTATTCAACTTCTGCCTGACCTTGATCTTTGTTGCCCTTGACCTTCATCCCTGGCTATTACCTGTTGAGAGGCCTGAGGGTTAGGACACTATTATTTTGGCTGTCATCAAGGATGCAAAAGTAAGAAGACACATGGTCTGTGTCCTTGAGCTTCTGTCTCATGGGGACAGGAACACGCACACTCAGCTACATGTTGAACACTCCACTGAATGGCTGGTGAGTGCGTAAAAAACTTCAAGCTGGCTGTCTATAGAACGAGCTAGGTCTCTTTTATTGAGGTCACTGCCCAAATACCCTGTGACTGGGAACCTCTCTTGTTTTTCTAGCAAGATGCTGTACTGGTGTTCAGTTCAATACTTACCATACTCTTTTCCCACACTTGTCCATATAAAATTTTCTAACTGAGCCAGTGTGGTGGCGCACACCTGTAATCCCAGCACTTGGGAGGCTGAGGCAGGAGGATGGTTCCAAGTTTAAGGCCAGCCTGGGCTACAAAGTGAGCTCAAAGCCACGCTGAACTTCACAGCGAGACCCTGTCTCAGAAAGACACACACACACAAATAAAACTTTCTTACTGAATGCCCATGCTAGCCTTTCTATGCTGCTCTGTACTCTCCTTAAGTAGACACCAGTCAGGGCTCTGGTCCTTACCCCAAGAGACACTGGGGTGTTTCAGTGGCTGAGAAGAAACTGCCTTTATTCCTTGGCTTATCTGTATAATCTCAACTCCCCAGGGCACCTCTGGTTTCCCATTCTTCGCTCTTTTACGTTCTGCTCTGCCCCGCTCCACTCCATTTCCATTCTATTCAGAGACACAAAGCCATCAGCCAAGTCCAGGTCTGCCGAGCGGGGCGGGCTTCACCCCAAAGCTCATTATGCTCCTTCTTCTTCCTCGGAGTGAGACAAGAAGAATGAACCGGCCAGAGAGTGGGCGGAGCTGCCGGGGTCACCCGCGAGGTCAGCGCGTAGCCTTCCCTCCCAGATCTCTGGGTCTCATGCCCATTTTTGATGGGCTCTGAGGTCAGAGGCCTCAACCCAGTGCCTGCAGAACAATTCCAAAAGGAGAAACCACGCACAGGTCTGAACAGGCAAACGAGCCCGTGCGAGGGTGAGGGAGGTGACGGCAAGGTGTTTCCTCGTGACAAGTGCTGTTCGGTTGGAAAGCTGAGATCTAAGTCTTACCTGGTAGGATTATTACTTTTATAATGCCTAATTAGAAGTAAAACCAACCCCGGTGGCTGGGAGAGGAGTCATTCTATGCTAGGTGGTTTCTTAGGTTCCATAAAAGGCAGAAGAGGCTCCAGGGTTTTTGCAAGGAGTTCTTCCTCTGGTCCTAGTGGGCCTCAGTGTCCCTCTTTCCTCTTGTATCATCAGCAAACAAAACTGAGTCATTAGAATGTGCAGGAGTAAGTTCTCCTGCCCAGAAGATCCACCCTCTCTTCCCTTTTCTTATTTACCTATTTATCCTTCCGACCCGTCTCCCCGGGAGGTGCTTCTCTTCATTAGCAATGGGCTTAAAGTGGAAACTCCCTAGTAGCAGGCTGGGGCAGTGCAGAGCTGGAATCCCAGTTACTCAGGAGGCTGAGGTGGGAGGATCTCAAGTCTAAGTCCAGCCCGGGCAAATGAGTGAGAGCTTGTCTCAAAAAAAAAAAAAAAAAAAAAAAAGTACTGGGGCCGTAGCTCAGTGGTACAGTGTATGCCTAGCATGTGTGAGGCCCTGGGTTCAAGTCCCGTGGTCCCAAGGAAAAAAGTCACAAAATACTCATGCACAAAAAGGCATTAATAAGTATTTAGCTCTTTCCCTGAAAGTCACTTTTGATATAGAGAACAGAAGAAAACATAGGCTTGTCGTGAGTGGGAGGAGGGCTTCTGAATGGTCCTGTGGAGTGGCTGGGAGGTTCAAGAAGGGGACCAGGAATATCAGTTAGCAACTTGGCCACTTTCTCAGTGCTGAAGATGCTCAAAATTAGCATGACTTATCCTGAGCATTTACAACCTAATGTAGCTTTCTTCCGGGCTAAGAAGCGATGAGAGTGGTCAGAGGGGTAAGGACTAGGCATAGTTTTGGCTGAGGAGAGGATGTGAGAGCCCATGACATCACAAGGAGGACGCAATACTTACTCTTCTGGGACACAGCTTCCCACATCACAGCGGGCTGCGAAATTTGAGCCTTGGAGTAAGACAGCCTAGGATCACATCTCGGTATTTCTGCTTATGACTGCAGTTGCCTGCCTTTGGGCAATTTATTTAACCTCATTGTGTCTCAAGCTCCTCAGCAATAACACGTAGGTTAAAATAATAGCTACTTTATCAGGTCATGTTTACAAACCCAGTGTGGGTAGCAAAACATAGCCCTGGTGCATAGTAGTCACAGATGTTTCCTATTATAGGATTGGATTATTATGGAAAGGAAAATAAGGGGCTAAATGGTAGGGTTGTGGGTGTGGATTATAAGGGGCGGGTGGGGATTGGAAGTTGAGTGGGTAGGTGAAGTCCTTATTCTGGTTCCCAAGATGTTTGGAATGGTGAAACACTGAAAAGTCCCAGGCACATTTAACCGTACTGTGGTTTATTTAGAAACAGCCTGCGTTTAGATGGTGATATAGGCAGAGGGGTATGGATGCAGGACTGAGAATCCCCTGACTCTGCAGGCTGCCTGCCTGCCCATGCTTTGGAGTCAGGCTACTGTGTACCCCCCTCTCGGAGTGTGGTCCACATGCCAGCTGCAGGGCATCACCTGGGATCTTGTTAGGCGGAGTCTTGAGCCCTGATTCAGGCCCATTAAATCAAAAACTGCATTTTAACAAGATCCCCTGGTACGTTAAAGCTGGGGGGTGGTGTGGTGTGACTAGGACAGAGATGCTATCAGGTGATGCTAAGAACCTGATTATATTCTAATTCTAAATGAACTTTATACTTTAATGGGCCTATCTGTGAATAAGGTCTTTGTAGGTACAAATTGTATCACAATATGTCTTTTTTTTTTTTTTTCGGTACTGGGGATCAAACTCAGGACCCTGCGCTTGCTAGGCAAGCGCTTATTCCACTGAGCTATATCCCCAGCCCCACAATATGTCTTTGACAGATCAAATATCCCTGGCCTTGGTGCAAATATCTGCGCGCGCACACACACACACACACACACACACACTGTAACATCAGCAATATTCAGTCTAAATATTGACCACCAGACGTAACTCCTATGTTAGTGGATTTGGTAGACATTCTCTAATGCATAATTTCTATTAATAGTCTTATTAAATATTCTTCTATTGCCACCTGCCAGAAGACACAGCAAATCAATTCAAGAAGCCGCCACCTGTCCTAAATGGAGACTTCAAGTCTCTTTGTCATGAGTCCCAGCAGGAGGAGCGTGGGTTAAGGAGGCATTTGCTGTGTGTTACAGTTTGTTGAGTGCTTCACGGCTCTGGGCTTCAGTTTCTCATCTGCAAAATGAGCAACATGATGGGTGAGGAGGATTTTAGCTTACCGAACACACTTTGCTTCCTTCCCTCCTTTTGTTATAATCTTCCTTTTTCTAAAGAGACTTTGGGTTCTTTTAATAAGCAGCTCGTGCAAATCCGGGCAGGCGTAGGGTTGGACCCAGGCTAGGACTGCGGGGCTCAGGGACTCAAAAGGTAGCTGTGGTTGCAAGGATGGGAGGGGAATGGAGAACGCCAAAGAACTGAACCTTTGTGCAAGCTCAGCGCTGGCTCCTGTGCTCCCTTAGTGTTCTAAGGACCTCATGCTCCATGGCAGACGAAGTGTCAGCTCTTTGCTTGCTGGCACTGTGTGCCAAAGGCACCACTGGCATGCATTTTTAATCTCGTTTACCATCGTAGAAATTTCCCTTGGATGCCAGTCTACCAAAAACACGTCACCACGCCTGATGGTCAGATACTTCCTCCCCACTGTCGCATCTCTTTTTCTTCATCTACATACATATTCATCTATGCAAATACATTTGGGCTCAGGAAGGACCAGTTCTATGCGGGGTAAGCCAGCATATCCTATCACGTATTTATAGAATCTGTGAGTCACTGTGAGCCAGGCGCGGTGGCAAGCTCTGGTTTTCCCAGCTACTCGGGAGGCTGAGGTAGAAGGGTGGTTGAGCTCAGGAGTTGGAGACCAGCCTGGGCAACATAGTGAAACCCTGACTCAGAACAAATAAAAGACAATGAGATCTTACAGTAGTTCAGTGATTCTCAAATATCAGCCTATAAACAAGTATCAGAATTTTAGCTTTGAAAAAATACTATTTCCTGGGTTTCTATGTCCAAAAATGCTTGCTAGCCGGGTCTGGTGGTACACACCTGTGATCCTAGCATTGGCAAGGCCTCTGAGGCAGGAGGATCGTTGCAAGTTTGAGGCCAGCCTGGGCTACAAAGTGAGCTCAAGGCCAGCCCGAACTGAATAGTGAAACCCTATTTCAAAAAGACAAAAAAAAAAAAAAAAAACTTGCTAAGTGATTCTAATACCTGGACGGATTTCTGATCTACCTTGCTCAGTTTTAGATGAAATAAAGACAAAGGGACCCTGTCACAGAGTCAAGGACGCACAGCTAAAGACGGCAGATCCAGTGCCTGGTTTCCTGCCATAGGAAACTGGCCTCCTTAAGTCCACACGTGTATCAAAGAAGTCCTAAAATGCTGAATAAGAATAATCAAAAAGTAAAAAATTAAGGGGCATTTCAATAAGACAAGCTTTCCTAGAGTTCTTTCCTGAAAGCCTGAAAAATCCAGGAGGCCCCAAACGTCCTCCCACCCTGCCTCTCGGGAGCAAACTCAGCCTGCACGCAAAGCCTTGCTGCTTTGGAGTTTGGGTAAGGGAAAGGGCTAAGTGCTCTCTTTGATGTCGTAATTTCAGTAGCTTCTAACTTTAGGAAAATAGGTTCCTGTATGAGCTGCCAGACTCCATTTAGGGCTTAGCAAGACAAACCAAAGTGTAAAACCAGGCCAAATGATAGCTTCAGCTCAAGATGGTGCAGGTGACCCTAGAAACCGTCACGCCTCTCCTATGGGCAGCTGACGGGCACTCCCCCGTCCCCCAAGTCCTTTCTTCCTTCCACTTCAGTGAAGACTGGGCTGCCTCAGACCTTCCTCCGGCCCTGATGCCTGCCGGCTCCCTCTCACACATCTCCCCAACGGGTCCTCTCTCCACTCCCTCTTCAGCGTGCTGGAGCCCATGACACACTACCCCAAAGTATGATGGGAGAGTAGCATGTGCTGCCCTGGAACACACCTTGCAATACCGAATACCCTGCTGGTTATTCAGAGAGGCTGCAGACATACAGGGAACTGGGAGAAGTTTCCTTTTTGTAAAAGAATTTTACATCCATGAAGGACTTGTTATCAGTCAGAGCTGTCTGCATCAGGAAGTAGCTGCTCCTGGGTTTATCACCTGAGAGACTCTTGCTTGCACCATGACCCCATCCTTACTCACCAGGGTCCCTCTTTTCCCCCTCTTCGCTGTTGTTTGTCTCCACTGAGCCTCAGAAATCCCAAGTCCCCACTCCTTTCTGTAGCTCAGCTTGCTAGCTAAGCTCCAAGGTGCTAGCTCTTCTTCAAGCCTCACATTTTTGCGGCACCCGCACATTTATGTAGAGAGTTAAAATGATTTTTTTCCTGTTCATGGACTTTATGTCAATTTGATTTGTGGCTCAGCCAAAGATCTTAATTTACCCTCCCCTGTCAACTCATCCTAAACAGAATTCTCTCTGTATAGGGATTGTTTTTCTGTGCCTTCTTTTGCCCAGTGCTTGCTCATGTGATGGTTCCTCTCTCCTAAACTTGAAAATTGAAGGAAGGTTTCTAGTTACATACTCCAGGCTTCCATTTTTGTTCTTTTCATATGTTGGACTAAGGATAAAAGGAAAGGAATTATTATCAAATCTGAATAAGGCATAAAGTTGAGGAAATTAGCAGATATGGCTCGTGTGGAATCAGGACCAAAATGTCCACAACAGACTATGAGCAAAGACTAAAATCCACGATTAAATTTAATAGGAAACATTGTTCTTTAAAGTAAAAAGTTATAAGCTGATTGTTGTGGTGTACCCCTGTAATCCCAGCACTCAGGAGGCTGAGGCAGGAGGATCATTGTGAGTTCGAGGCCAGCCTGAGCTACACAGTGAGTTCAAGGGCAGCCTGAAGTGCATAGCGAGACCCTGTCTCAAAAGGACAAAAAAAAAAAAAAAAAAGACAACAAAAAAAGATAAAAAAGTTATACTATATTATTCCATTTATATGAAGTTGAAAAACATTTTTTTAAAACTAACCTATAGGCCTGTAAATCAGAATACTTGCTTTTGAGGGCTTGAGGGAAGAAACTGATTGAGATGACAGGCAGTTAGAGCCTTTTGCTGTTGTTCTATGTTATGATTGGTGTGTCGGTACAGGAGTAAATTCATTAACACCCGAGGTCATGCATTTCACTGTACAGCTGTCCCCCCCGCACTCACGGGGGATCTGATGTGTTCTAGGAGGCCCTGACGGGTCCCTGAAACTGCAGACAGGACAGAATCCTATATATTATTATTCATACATACCTATGAGGAAGTTTTATTTGTAAGTTAAGTACCGTAAGAGATTAACAACAAAAAATAAAATAAAAGAATGATGGCAACATACTACAGTTTAAATTACGTGACTATGGTCTCTCTTGCAATAAGATTATTGTGCTTTTACCTTGTCGCTCAAAGGAAATGCTTTGCCGGTTCTCTTCGGCATACCCAAATTGCCCGTGTGACTACTTCTGTACTTTGGGGATCTTATTAAGCAAAACAAGTGCTACCTGAACACAAGCACTGTGCCCCTGGGACAGTTGATCTGGTAACTGGGACAGCTACTAATGACTAGTGGAGAGACTTGTATACAGTATGGATTTGCTAGGCAGAGGGAGGATTCATACCCCAGGCAGATTGGAACAGGACGGTGTGAGGTTTTATCACGCTCCTCAGAACAATGCCCAATTTACAGCTTAGGAATTGTGTACTTCTGGGATTTTCCACTTGGTATTTTCAAACAAAAGTTGACACAAATAACAGCAGGAAGTGAAACCCTGTCCGGGGTGGGGGGGGCGCTGCTGTACGTAATTAGAACTCAATCATATAAAAATGTAAAAAGTCCATGACACGAACAGGGGGAGATGGCTGGAAGCATACTCATGCGGTCTGTGAAGTGATCTGAGCTCTGCTTTACAGCTAGGCACCTGTGAGGCCCAGATGCGGGGAGGTGATGACGGTCCCTTTATGGGTGGGTGTGCCACATGTAAAAGGGACGACAGAGTGATAAACAAGGCTTAGAGCTGGAAAACCTGCTAAGAGCAGAGGGCTTGAAGAAACAGCATGTACGGGGCCAGGAAAACAGCAGAGAGCTCAGGTGGCTGTCCTCAGGAGCGCCACGCAGCAGGGCAGACCGTCTTGCTCTAGACAGAGCCAAAGGCAAGCTGTGGACGGAAGCTACTGAGAGCCAGACTGCAGCCCAGTGTAGGACGATACATTCCAGCGAGCGGAACTACCTAGAGAGAGGATGGACCGTCTCTGAGCTCCGACTCCCTGGAAGGATTAGGCAGCAGCTAGAGAAGCGATACGGCAAGGGATGGTTTCCTGAGAATCTCTCCTGTGCCGTGAGCTCAACTAAAACTGAGGAGCAGAACAAAGATACCATTATTATTACTATTGTTTAGTAATTAGCAAATGCCTTAAAAATGCTTGCTGTACCACATACCCTCTGAGGAGTTTTACGTACACGATGGCGTTTAACCCTCACAGTAATCCTGTGGGCGCGGGACTATTTTAACTGCTATTGTTGTAAGTGAGACACAGCAAAGCCGAGCTCTTTCCTGCTACTCTCTCTGCTGTGTAGTCTTCGCTCTGCTTTCACTCAGTGCACCTGCTGCCGAAGGGTCCTGGGGTAGGAGCCGCTGCAAAGGCCAGGAAGCAGGGGGCTAAAACAACTGGAGAGGCCCCGGCCGTCTGAGGACTTGAAGCTCTGCAACTCCGCCTTCAGTCCGCTGACTAACAGCCCTGTGGGACCCCTGAACAATGACACACGGCCAGTCCAAGGAGATGGCCTGTGAGAAAACAGTACCCACTGGGTTGGGAAGAGAGAATGTTAAGTATATAGTTAGTAGTTTTTATATTGATTGGATGCTGACCGGTAATACTTTAGATATGTTGAGTTCAAGAAAATATACTGTTATAATGGTTTATTGAGCTATAATATACTCATTTAAAATATACATTTCAATGGCTTTTAGTACGTTACGGATTGGTGCACCTGTCAGTACAATTTCACAATATCTCCATTACCTTCACAAGAAACCCTGAAGGCCTAGGCCATCACTTTCCATTTGCCTCGCTGCCCTGATTTCTCCCTGTAGGCAACCGCCAACCTGTGCTCTAACTCTACAATTCACCTGCTCTGGACATTTTAGATACAGGGAATCAGACAATATTTTTGTGACTGGCTCCTTTCACTTAGCGTAGTATTTTCCAGATTCACCTTGTAGCATGTACCAGTACTTCTTTGCTTTATTGTGAGAGTAATTTGTTGTGTGACCGTATCACATTATATTTACCCATTTGTTAGTTGATGGGTTTTGAGGTTGTTTCCACATCTTTTTTTTTTTAAGTACTGGGAACTGAACCCAGGGGTGCTCTACCACTGAGCTGTTAACTCCAGCTCTTTTCAAAATTTTTATTTTGAAACAGTGTCTCGCTGAGTTTCCCAGGCTGGCCTTCTGCCTCAGCACCCCAAGCAGCTGGGATTACAGGAGTGCCTCACCCATCCAGCTTGTTTCTATTTGCTGACCATTATGAATGATGTTGCAGTGCACTTTAGTGTGTAGGTTTTTGTGTGGACCTGTGTATGCAGGTCTCTTGGGTGTAGACTTAAGAGTGGAATTGCTGGATCAGAGGGTAACTCTGTGATTGTTTGAGGAGTTTCCAGGTCATTTTTCATAGCAACTGCATCATACTGTGTATAAGGGCTTCTGTGTGTAACATTTGTCATCTGTCTACTTGATGACAGCCAGGTAAGAAGTGGGATCTCCTTGTGGTTTCAACTTGCAATTTTTAAATAGCTAATGATGTTGATCCTGTGTTAATGTATTAGGGACACTTGCGTATTTTTGGAGAAATATCTATTTAGATTCTTTGCCTATTTTTAAATTTAATTATTTGTTATTTTATTATTGAGTTGTAATAGTTTTTTATATATCCTAGATACAGGTTCTCTGTCAGATATAGCATTGCAAAATTTGCCAGGTGTGGTGGCACATGCCTGTAATTCCAACACTCAGGAGGCTGAGACAGAAGGATCATTGCGAGTTCAAGATCAGCCTGGGCCACAAAGTGAACTCAAGGCCAACCTGAGCTGCATAGTGAGACCCTGTTTCAAAGCAAACAAACAAACAACCAAAAAATATTGCAAAATTTTCCCCATTCTGTGGGTTGTTGCTTCTTGAAGTGTCCCTTGAGGCACATTTTTCACTTTAAATGCATTTAAATCCATTTTATCATTATTTTTTCTCTCGTTTACTTTTGGTATTATAGCTAAGAAGCCATCACCTAACCCAAGGTCATGAAGAACTTTATAATTTTAGCTATGGTATTTAGACCTTTGATCCATTCTGTGCAGACTTGTATATAGTGTGAGGCAAGGGATCGAACATCTTCATTGTTGGACATATGGTCACTCAGCTGTCCAGCATTATTTGTGAAAACACATTTTGTTTGCCCTTGATGTACCTTGATGCTCTTGCAAAAACTCAACTTACCATAAGTCTGAGTGTTTATTTCTGGGATCTCACTCTAGTCCATTTATTTATTTGTCCATCTTTATGCTAGTACCACACTGTTTTGATAACTGCAACTTTGTAGTAGTTCTGAAATCAAGAGATGTGGGTCCTTCAGCTTCACTCTTTTTCTATGTTTTGGCTGTTCTGGGTTCCTTCAGCTTCCATATGAAGTTTAGATAAGTTTGTCAATTTAAAAAGAACAGCTAAGGCTGGGTATGGTGACTATGCCTGTGGTCCCAGCACTCAGGAGGCTGAAGCAGGGGGATCGCTGTGAGTTTGAGGCCAGCCTGAGCTACAAAGTAAGTTCGAGGCCAGCTGAAACAGTGTAGTGAAACCCTCTCTCAAAGAGACAATAAATAATAGGTAAATAAAATAAATTTCAAAAAATTTAAAAATCAACTGAAATTTTAATAAAACTAAGTTGAATCTATACATCAGCTTGGGAAATATTGCTATTTTAATCATATTTAGTTTTCCAACATAAGTACACAAGTTATATTTTCATTTATTTAGGTCTCCTTTGGTTTCTCTCAACAATGTCTCATAGTCTTTAGAGTATAAGTTTTGCATTTCTTTTACTCAATTTATTCTTAAGCATTTTGTTCTTTTAGTTGTTTTCTTAATTTTATTTTGTTTAGAACATATTATTAAAAGTAGTTTTTGCTGTGGCTCAGGCCTGAAATCCCATCACTTGGGAGGCTGAGGCAGGAGGAGCACTGTGTGTTTGAGGCCAGCCTGGGCTAGAAAGTAAATTTAAGGCCAGCCTGAATTGCATAGTGAAACCCTGTCTCAAAAAAAAAAAAAAAAAGTAATTTTCCCAGGTTTTTTTTTAACTTTGCAAACTGTGGTTACTAGAAAATATAAAATGGACTGTACTGCTCTAGTGTAAAGAACCTGAGATACAAGAAAACTCAGGAACACAGAGCATGGAATGCATGCAAGGTACCCATGATCTCATGTTTGTGAGACCCGGCCTAGAATTTTCCCCTGTGAAAATCACAGATCTTAAGAAAACACGCATAGCCTCTGTTCCTGTTGTACCCGGAGATCGGTCAGGTGAATCGGACATACTGTGCAGGGTCTTCTGTAATTTTTCTGCCCTTGGGTGTGTAACTGTAGCATCAGGGGCCTGTCTTGAGCTCAGATGTGACAAATGAGGAGAAGGGAAGGAACACAGCTCAGGACGACCACCTCACACTGTGTGAGGAAAAGGCGTGGCAGGGGGTTGTGTTTGTCTTTGTCTGAAGCTTTCAGTTCATGCCTCATCTCTGCTGTTTCCAGTTGTCTCATCAGGAAAAATCTTCCCAGTCCCCTGGGGCTGGGAGAAACACTCCTTTTTGTGGACGTGATGGTGGTGTTGGTAACATTTCCTAGGCAGAACTGATACTGCACGTTTATTTTCTTTCTTCTCTGTGGAGTGGACTAGAAGCTTCTAAGAGTGGAAACAATTCCTTGTTAAATCACTGAACCTCCTGCTGAAGTGACTGGAATGATAACTACTGAATGAAGGAATAAGTGAATCTGATGTTCTCTCTTTAGGAGAGAATAATTGTACAGCATTAAAATACGTGTATTTTTAAAGTTAGGTGTCTTGCAAGTGTGTTTGGGTTTAGTGGCAACAATATGAAGCTTGTCATCTTGACTTGAGTTCCAGTTCTGGCTTCGGTACATATGTACTTACAAACTATGTGACCCTGGATAAGTCACTGTCCTTCTCTGGGTGGGAGTCCTCATCTCTAAGACGAGAGGGTGGAATGACTGAGCTTCAAGTTTCCTTCCAGCCTAATATTCTGGGAGATTTTGAAAACAGGGCAAGCATAGGTTTCAAATGTAGGCTCCCTTCCAGGTAAGCACTTCAGCAGTAGGTAAGGTCCCCAAGATTTTGCAGCAGTCTCTGCCTCCTCTCTCTCCCATCTCTTAGAAAATGTTAATAGCCAAGGGTCTCGCTGAGTGTGGTTTTTAACAGAATCCAATTTCAGTCCATTTACTGTGGGACTTTGCACGCTGACTCGGTAATTTGAACTCTGCCATACCCGATGGACTGAATGCATTTTCCCTGCCTCTCCTGCCCACTCTGGGCGGGTTAGGGCATTGGGAACAGGGAGTGGGACATTTTAATCAAAGCAGCTGCAGACCCAGGACTTGACCTCCCACCCAGCCTTGTCTTTCCTGCCCTGAGGAGTGTGAGGAGGATGCCAAGCGCACTAGTACCCTCAGGATAGCGGGCAGTGACCACTCTTTCCTGACAGTTGCCTCTCCTTGCAGCCCAGAGGCTGTTGGCCTCAGGGAGAAAACCGTGTTGCTCTTCGGCTGTAACTGCAGGACCAATGGTTCTGGGAGCCATCAGAATTGTTCCCACTGATTGCTGTTGGGTCTTTGCTCTATCTGGGAAGGGCATGGGTGCGGGATGGGGCTTCCTCCATTACCTCTGGATGGGAACCTTCATCTGTAAGGTGAGGGAGTGGCTATTGAGAACCTGTCCTGTGTTACCTGAGTGTAAGCCAAGGGCTTGTTGGTAGGTCACTTCAGTTTAGAGTACAAACTGCAGGATTGTTGAAGGCAAACATATAGGTACTAACGGCCATACCACAGGTGGGGAAACTGAGGCTGAGGAGGGTGGGGAAAGAAATGAATGTTTATGCCTGTTTGGTACCAAGCACTGAGCTGAAAGTCAGTTATATGATTCCCTTGTCACCCTTTACAAAGATGTAATATTATCTCTGTGCATAGATTAGGAACAGGAGGGTCAGTAAAGTTAAGCAACCGTCCCAGGGTCGCACTCAGGGTCACACAGCTCATAGATGTTAAAGCTGGTATTCAAATGAAGCCTTACCTGTCCTGTCCCAGAGCTCATGTCCTTTGAAATGGTGGAACCAGGTGCTCTGAAGTGGCCTTGCTGGTCTACTTCAGCAGTGGCCTCTTAACGTGCCTGCCACCCAACACACTTCAGCGTATCCTAAACACTACAGTGTGTTGAGAATTATCCTCATGAGCCAGATTCATTGGGTCTGAGGCTGAGCCTGGGCTTGTGTATATTTAAGAAGCTCTTCTAAGTGATTGTGATGTTTTGGAAAGCACAGGGCTGGAACACGTGCCTCCTCTGATGACTTCATTTCTCAGAAGCGCAGATCTGGTCCAGCCCTGCATTTGCCATAAGTAACATTTGCCACCAAATCCATTATTCATGGGTCCCAGGTTCAACGCTTAACAGCTTTTCAGCATCTAGAATGTGCCAGGTGTTCTGCCAGACCTTCTGGCTGCAAAGATGAATATCCTGCGCTGTTGCCTTGAGGGGCAGTCCGGGTAGGGGGAGAGATGCACATGGCAGGGAAATCCCAATTAGTTGCTGCAGGGGTCGGCTGGTGTTGTTTTGGGGGCACAGACCAAAGCTTTGGGGCAATGATCCCAAGTCTTGACCTACAGGAGCCAGCAGGAGAAGACAGGGGGTGAGCAACAGACAGTGGACAGGGGGCCAGTGGGGAAGGGCTCAGAGGCCTGGCACAGTAGTTCAAGGCTGTGTGACAGTGGAATGGAGGTACTTTGGGAAACAGGCAGAAGGTGAACCAAGAAAAGTAAGATGGAGAAAATACACAGAAGCCTGTGGGCTGTGTAAAGAGGTTCAACGTTTGTCCAAAAATGCCAGGCATGGTGGTGCATGACTGTAATCCCAGCACTCGGGAGGCTGAGGCAGGAGGATCGTTGTGAGTTCGAGACCAGCCTGGGCTACAAAGTGAGCTCAAGGCCAGCCTGAACTGCAAGGTGAGACCCTGTCTCAAAAAGACAAAAAAACAAAGCAAAATGAAACAACGTTTGTCCAAAAATGATGAGAGGCATGAAACATTTTTACATTGTGGATTGACATGGTCAGATCATGTTTGAGAAGGTCACTGTGACAGAGATGGGAGGATACACTGGAGGCAGGAGAAACTGGCAAGAGAGGAGCAAATTAATTGCAGAATTATGAATTTATGTATGTCAGGCAGCACCATAAACAAAATTTGAAAGTAAAGCAGCTCTTGGAAAGCATATCTATGGCATTTTATGATAAAAATAATAATTAAAATTACAAATTGGTAATAAAGATAAACATACTAATATCAAATAAATAGAAAATTCATGAGGCAATAAATACAAATGGTACCAAAGCATACGAAAATGTTATTCACTAATAATGTTAAAATAACATGTTGAATTAACATTGACACATATTATTTTGTTTATCAAATTAGCAAAAGATTAAGTGATAATATCCAGTGTTGAGGTGCAGGGGACAGGACACTCGAGGCTGCAGATAGGACACTGTTTTGGTATATATATAGGGGGAATTGACAACATGTATAAAAATTCTTAAAAATAGCCAAGCAATTTCCTCCTTGGACTATACCCTAAGGAAACAGTCACAGACATGTGCAAAAATTTAGCTACCAACAAGGTCAATTGCAACATTATTTACAATGAAGACTGGAAACAAATGAAATCATCACTATTGGGAATTAATTACAAGATGAGGGTCAATTCATATAATGATGCTCTGGGCAAGTCTGAGAGACGTAGAAAATGTTCACGACAGGGTAAGTAACAGAAAGACCAAAAAATGGTCCAATATGCTACCACTGTGGGATTATAAAAGAATATGTATTTGCAGACGTGTCTGTGGAAGAATGCACAAAAACTGCACATTTAGAGGTGGGCCAGGGACATAGCTCAGCAGTACAGCGCCTGCCTGGCAAGCGTGAGGTCATGAATTTGATTACTGGTACCAGAAAAAAAAAAAAAAGAAAGAAAGAAAAAAAAAAGAAACTAAAAAAAATTAGAGGAAAACTTGATGTTGGCAAACATGGCAGGTAGAGTTACTTTATGGAGGTTTGGGTTATTTTAATAATTTTATACCTATGCTACAAATCCTAGAGTACATATATTTTGAAAAGTGAATTATTAAAGAGTACATACAGCGTGATCTGCTTTCGTTCTCATTAAAAAAGAAAAGGAAAAGAACACTGTGGCCGGCCTGGTGCTACACGCCTGTAATCCCAGCACTTGAGAGGCTGAGGCAGGAAGATCGCTATGAGTTTAAGTCTCTATATAGTGAGTTTGAGGCCAGCCAGGACTACATGGCAAGACCTTACCTCAGAAAAACAAAATAAAACAAACTAAAGGCCCCCACTGTATACATGTATACACATTTTTACCAACAAGAACTGAGATATACATTCAAAGGATAAAAATGTGCTGTCTTGGGTAGAGGATTAAGGGCTGATTTCATCATTTGTTCCCCTAAATTTTCCATACTATACACATGAAACTTTCATACTTAAACAAAAGGTAAAATGGTTTTCTCCAAAGACTCTACCACGAAGGTCCAGGCAGAAGGTGATGATGCAGGTCAGACCCAGGGTTAGTGTCCAGTCTGGATATGCAGCTCAGCAGTGATACCTGAGAAGCGTGTGGTGAAAATTGCTGTCTCTGCTTTCAGGAGAGACAGAGAGACGGGTGCTGGAGATGTAGTAAGTGAACAAACTTGATTTTAACAGTTGATTTCGATTTTTAACAGTTCTCTGAAGCCTCTGTTGGACAAATGCACAGAGAATTCAACCCTACCACCCTGAACATTCACCAACATACCATGATCATTTAAGTATGGGTCACAATGAATACAGTCCTGCATTCAGCATGTGTGTCTGAGTGGCCAGGAAGCCAGCTGGCCTGGACCCTTGTTCTGTGAGGTTGCGAGAAGATGTCCTGACCTAGTTCTGATTCTTAGGCTTGCTCCTTGGGATGGTGACAGCCTTATTCCCATCTGTCCAGATCCGCCTCAACACACCCATTTACGCAAGATGTCTCTCCTGCCTCCACGTTGGGCGTAATCACTTAGAACCCTTCCTGACGCAGGAAGAACAAAGAAAACCCTGCCACTGTCACTGTGAGCTGGTTTGCAAGCCACCTCTGATCCGACCTCATCTTCATTCTGCAGATGCTAACAGTTTTACATCTCACGACCTTTCTAGTCCAGAGGCGCGGGAGGGAGGGAGTTTTGTGTGTGTTCCTATGCTAGGCCTAAGAGCGGTTTAGGCTGAGATTATGGAGCGTAATCTCTTGCTCATTATGGAGCAAGAGAGTAGAGAGTCAGGTACGGGAGAGGTAGGGGAACAGGAGCAGGGAATGTGGCAGCTGGAACGGCTTCATTTGCCTCCTCCGCAGGGTGAGAATTAGAGGTAGGCAACTGGGGACTCCTGGGTATTTCTAGCACCTTCTGGCAGCCCCGTTGAAACTCTCTGGGAAGCTACGTGAATATGACCCGTGAGGCCAGCTTGTGGACCCACTGGCAGTGACTGGGTCTTGCAGTGGTACAGCTTCTGCTTAAGCAAATATCCCCTAATCAGCTTTGTGTTTCTTTTCAGTCTGTATGTACCCTTGTTATTCTTTTCCGGTGCTGGGGGCGGGGTGGGGAGAGAAATGGTAGGTAGGCCGACCTCGTCAGCAAGTAGACTGGACAAAACATAGAAATCCCTTCTCCTGTTGCCTTTTCCTGGCCGGCCACTGTTCTGGCCACTGGGGTTTCTGATCTGTGGTCTTTTTCTGCTTTGGGGAAATACCAAGAAAAGGCCTGTGTGCCACCAGTGACAGGGTAAATAGTTTTCAACTTAACGCATATTGTACTTATTTCAAACGGTTGCAATATATGTGGGGAGGCAACTAATTATGGGAGAGTTACTAGCTAGACTTGGCTGGTTCAAATCCTTGCTGTGTCCCTCAAGGCCATGCAACCTTGGCATAACTTTTCTGGTTTCCAGTTTTCTTATCCAGCACATGGGAATAGAATCCCACAAGAATAAGTGTGTGAAAAAAAATGAGATTGTCCATGTAAATATCTGAAGGTAGTGCATTTAATAAATCCTAACTATTAACATTATTGCATCTGTTTATATTTTGATTTTATACAATGTCTCACTAATCACACAAAAAATACATGAAAGTGCTTTGAAAATGTTTAAGCATCACGTAAGTTAAAGATGTCATTGGTAATAATCTCATATGCATTTCTGTCTCCTGGGAGAGCAGGATGAGATCGTATGTCCCACAGCATAATATTGCACTAGAGTGGGTGAACAGTAAGCCCTCAAGAACCGTCTCTCATTTGGCTGAAACAACAAGGCATAGCATAAGAGCACAGATATCTGGAGACTAGGCTGGGATAAAATTAGTGTAAGGCAGGAGAGTCAGTCTGCAGTCATAATTTATTCATTCAACAAATATTTGTTGAACACATTCTAGGTGCTAGATATTGAGTTCAGCTAATTTCATCAGAAAGAGGCTGCACGAGTTCTCACAAAGCCCAGGCCCAGGGCCATCTCCACACTCCCAGCCCACATTTGAAAGCACAAAGGCTGTAGCCAGCACTGTATACAGCACCGGACAAATGGCCAGTCGCTGTGGGGGAAGACCCATGCTTCCTGGCCGTAAGCAGCTCTGACTGCAGCTTGGGACAGAAGGAAAAGTGAAGGAGTGGGCTGCTTTCCACAGAAGTGGCAGAACTTCCACCCATGAATTGATTTTTATTTACACTTATCTAGTCCCGAGTCCAATCGCCCAGTTTATACCACGCCCTTTTCCTTGGGTGTCACCACCTGGAGGTCTGCCTTGCCTCACCCTTGGCCCACTTCACCCTGTCCTTCTGCCGTCACAGCTGCCTACAGGCTGGGAGTTGGTATGTGTGGTCACCAAAGGGCATCGAGAGTGGGTGGTTATGGCATGTGAATCCTGGCAGAGATTCGGATCCCCGAGAGGGAGAGAAAAAAGCACAAGCCAAGATAACAGTGAGGGAGGTGGCAGGGGCTGAGGTCCTGGAAGGAGTGTATGAGTTCAGTCTCCATGTTGGCCTGACCGGTGCTTCTGGTGTTGCATCATGCCTGGCTTTGTTCTAATTGCCTTGAGATGCCGTGGTCTATCAGAAAGGTACGGAAGGGTCCAGACTGTAGGCGCCACACCTGCTGTCTGTGGGGTGGTGCACCTGCCAGGCTCTGCCTCTGAGAGAAGCTCTGGCCAAAGTCAAAGTCACGGTGGCATCCCCAGCCCACGAGACTCCTTGCCAGCTGTCCCAGCAGAAGTTAGGTCTCTTCCGTCACTGACCTGCTAGAGAACAGGAGGGCTCCCTGTCTGGGTACCTCACAGATTCCAAGTGTGCTTTTCACCTTTTCACATTAGGAGTACACACAGAGTTGGGGTGACGGGAGGAAGAAGATGGGGGAGGTGGGGGGAGGGACAGAGCTGGGCAGGCTGTCTGCCAGGGGCGCCGGTGAGTCCCCGGTCAGGAGGGCTGCGGCTCTGGAGAGGCTTCCTTGTTACATGGCTTCCTTCTCTCTCTGGGAGCATCGGCTGAGCTTCATCTCCGTCAGCTGGATATACCGAATGACATTGGTGTCTGTGCGGAGAGAAATACACCTTAGCGACACCCAGTGAGGGCAAGAAGTGCATCCACCCAGAGCAGGGCCAAGTCTGGGTCTGTACCTCAGGGACAAGACAGATTATCACTCCACCGATGTCCCTTCTGCCTTCCCACAGTGACGCCCTAAAAAGCAGCCAGATGTCGGCCTCCTCCTTTACTCCCTTCGGCAAACGTGGACAGGCCACTGGGCCCAAGGGACAGATGAGTCTCCTACTTCCCTGCGGTAACAGCCCAGAGGTTCCCAGTTTCACACAGTGAGGTGAGACTCTGACGGGACATTAGCCTCAGGCAAGTTAGCTGCCAACTTCTCTGACCCTCGGGTCTCATCTGCAAGGGGCAACCTTCACTTCTGAAAGCCTACTTCGTGCCAGGTGCACCTCCACTATCTCAGGTAATCTTCCCTGCAACCCTGCAAGGCAGGCAGCCTCGTCCTCACTGTGACAAAAGGGCAGGGCAGACGGGTCCTGGAGAGATTCAGGGAGGTACTTGCAGAGGTACACAGGAAGTGATGTGTCTCGCCCCAAGCCTGTCTCTCCTGGGGACTGTAATACCCTCCTCATGAAGCTGCTGTGAGACAAAAATAGAGATGCCTAAAAATGCTTAATATCATGATCAATAAATATTAGATGAATATAAGTTGCTTGAGTTTAAAATGTCACTGCTTCACTGTCCTATTTTTGTCTTTATAAGTCGGGTCAACTGCCTCTCCACAAATGGGGCATTTCTCCCCAATTCTGGTCCTTAAATTAGCAGGTCAGGACATGCATCGGTCATGACATGGAATAGATGCTTAGCTCTGTACACACGAGAGCAGAAGAGTTAGAGGGTGAGCTGGTACAGTGTATCTACTTCTGGAAGTAGAAATTAAAACTCTACTATGCTCCAAGTACCAGGCAGAGCATCCAGAAGAGCACTGAGATGTAAGTGCTCAAGAAAATCCTGTTGCATGAGTCTAATTCCTAGTCCTCCAGTTGCTTACAATATGATTGATGGGACACAATTTATACACAGGAAGAAAACCCCTAAGACCTAAAAATAAAGAGGTATTCTTTTAAAAGGCAAAGAAAAACTATACATTTGGAGATTTGCAAATTGACCCTAAAGACACCATGGAAGAAGGATTACATTTTTAAAAAAAATCAACCAGCTGGTTGTGGTGCCTCTAATCCCAGCACTATGGGAGGCTGAGGAAAGAGATCACAAGTTCGAGCCAAGCCTGGGAAAGTTAGCAAGAACTTGTCTCAGGATTTAAAAATGTGAAAAGGGCTGGGACGTAGCTTAGTGCAAAGGCCCTGGGTTTAATCCCAGGTACCAGAGAAACAAGCAAGCAAACGAACAAGAAAACCAACCAGCTGACAACAACAATGGCGGCCTCAAGCCAAGGCCACCGTGCAAATGTCGCCTTCTTCGGCTCTCTCTGGCCGCCGTGTCTACCACAGCACTCCTGCAGTTCTGCCTCACTTTCCTCACAGCGTTTACTGCCACTGCAGAAATAACGCGTGGTCTCTCTGCCCGGTCGTATGCTGTCTGTTTTCCTCCACTATGACATTAGGCAGTTCCTTGAAGGTGGCACCTACTTTTGTCCACTGCCACGTATGTACCCACCACCGGGAATAATTCCTGGCCCACTGTACCCCTCAATAAATATGCGGGACACATGAATAAATGAAGGGTTGGGGAGATAAGGCACAGGAACTAAATGCACGGTGTAGGAACACAGCTCTGAGAAACGGGATCTGAGCGGGGGAGTCAGAGCATGCATCCTGAGAGAGCTGGGCTTTGCTTCAAAATCATCTGTATTCTGTCTTGGCAACCAGATGTGGCCTCCCCGTGGGTAGGGACTGTGTCTTCTTATCTACGTCCCTGGTGCCTGGCAGAAACTGTGGTAAACAGTAAGACTTCTGTATGTATTTACTGAATAAGCGGAGAGAGGTTGATGGTAGGTTGGGACAGGCAACACATTCTATGGCCTGCATGCAAAGAAGAGGTGTCCATGCCCCTAGAACCCAGGCCCCAGGTAACTGCATGCATGGTGTAGTGTCCTCATTCCAGGGCCTCCCACACAGCCGAGTCCTGGTTTGGTATCTCTGCCCCTACGCGGCCCTGCCAGCCATGGAAGCTCTTGGCTGCCATGAGAAGGCCCAGGAGCTGCCAGGTGCCCTGACGGTGCGAAAGTAGCAATTGCTGCCCCACCTGTTGGCTGTCGGGTCCTTGCCTCTTTCAGGTAGAACAGTGCTTTGTCGTAGTCCCCAAGGTGGTAGAAGGCCACGCCAGACCGATACAGGGCTTTGAAGTTCTCCCCTTCCTTTTTCAGGACTTTGAGGCAATACTCCTTGACTCGCTCATAGTTCACCAGCTCAGCTTGGAGCAGGCAAGCTACGGATGAAGGGAGAAGAAGGAGAGAAGTCATCAGTACAGCAGCGGCCGGTCCTGAATGTCTCCCTTTAGTTCCCTCTTCCCAGCACAAGTTTGGCAATGTTGGGGCTTTTCCTTGGAGTTTACATCGTGGAAGGTGCCGTCTTATAATCCTGGGTTCAGGACCAGTTTTATTACTAACAAGCGATGTGACCTTGAGCAAGTTACTTAGCCGTGTGTTATGGGCTAAGTTGTGTATCCCCCAAAAGATAGGTAGAAGTCCTCCTCACCCTGGTACCTGAGAATGTGACCTGATTTTGACCCGAGGTAATATAAAATAATCATCATAATAATAACCACAACCGCCATGGCTGATATTTGTTGAATACTTACCTTGTATGTGGTGCTTCTCTCATCATTTCACATATGTTACCTGATGCAATCCTCAGAATAGTCTGATACAGGTATGACATTACTCCCATTTTATAGGTAAGGAAACGGAGGCTCAGAAAGCTGAAGAAATTTCCCAATGGTACATGATGGGAAAGAGTCAAGGATGAGATTTAAGACAAAACAAACAAACACCAAAAAGCTTGCTGCTTCCCGACAAGACTTGGCTGAGTGGAGGCCTTTGCACTCAGGCTGGAAGACGTGACTTCAGGATAAATCATGTGACTGATTGTAATCTTATTGATCCCGTCAGTAGGTTCCCAGGCATCGGAACCATCGAGCTTTTTAAGAGGCTGGCTCTTCCATTGCACACTTTGAACGAACAAACAAACAAACTCTCTTGCACATGGAGGAGACAGTGACTGACACAGACTTGCAAGCGGAAGGAATGAGAACTAGGAAGTGAAAGAGAATCAGCTCGGACCTGGAAACTGACCTGTAGGGCATCACCATTTGCAGGGCAAAAAGCAAAGCAGTCAGCAGGACAGAGGGCTGCTCAGCCCCAGGGGCACGGTCCCTCTGCAGGAACTACAATCTGTAGCTGCACTGGGGGCTCCTTCCCCATGAGCTGATACCCCAGCTGCGCTCCCTGTTCTGCCCGCTCCCAAGTCCATGCCATTGGTGCTCTGCAGAAAGAGAAGGGTTCCGTAAAAGGGTTCCTGGACGTGCACACCACCGACTGCTGGTGAGTTCTAACATCGGCTCCTGGAGCTGAAGGATTTCCTCAGGTAGCTTCCCTGTGCTTGCTCTGCTGTCCTCTCTGACAAGCACAGCTGTGCCTTCCCCTCCGGCCCTACCATCCTCAAACACATACTTCTGTTTGCTGACCTGGCGGTCTAGGAAACAGACCTTCATTTCTTTTAAAAGTTTTTGAATGTCTAAAATAGCAGAAGCAAAGAAGGCTGTACGTGGGAAAGCCTTCTTCCTTCCCCAGCTCCCACAGCCAGTAAGGAACTAGGAGTCTATTTCTGAACTCATTTGGTGAACACGCTTCTGACTCCCTGAAGGGACTCTTGTGGAACCCGGGATGCCTGACTGTGACCAGCGCTCCGACATGGTGGGAGGCTGGTTACAGGGTAGGAAGGAGAGACCAAGAAAAAGGCTGCCACCCAGGGCAAGGCTGGCCTTGAAGGTTGACTGGGAGAGATGGAATCTAGACAAGCAGCAAGGGGCAGGCTTCCTGCGTGGAGCATTCCGAGGGCAGAGTGGAGGCTGCCCCTAGTCCACCTGCAGGTGACCTGGCAGTCTCTCTGCTTTGGGTGTGGAGCTATCAGTACACACACCAAGCCCATGGGTAGGTAAGATGGGATGTTTGGAGCCACATTTAGAGCTGAAGGACTTAAGAAGAAGGGTGACTAGCTGTTTCCTATAGTTCCTTCCCTGTCCTCGTGGCCATTACCCAGGGCACGGGGCTGTGGTGGACACTTAGACTAAGTGCACTGCCAGTGGTGTGTTCTCCTCGGCTACTGATCGCTTACCCGATGTCAGAACTGGAGCTTAGTGCTTCACACTAAGTGTGTCTTTTAATCGTCACAACTCCGTGAAACATTTTATACTTCCTTCACAGATGACAACAGAGTTCTAGAGAAATTAAGTCATTTGCTGAAGGTCACCCAACTGGAAGGTGATGGAATGAGGATCGGCCCATTTGTGTCAGGCTCCCAAGACTTCACTGACCCATCGGGCTGTCCGTGGCCTGCACTCGAGGCTCATGCAAACCCTCACAACCCCTGGAAAGAAACACAGGTCATCTGTGCAAACCACTGCCCTCTGTATTCCAAGGCAGATGGTAAAATGCGATAACCAGCTGCAGCGGGTGCCCAGTGGCGTGGGATCGGGGATGGACCAACACTCTGCTCTGTCCTCTGGCCTGAAAGACTGGTGGGGAAGGCAGAGGCTACGGGCTCTCAAATACTCACGGTGGGCCAAGTGCTGTGGAGGAGAAGTGCCGAACGACAGCCCTGCAAGGAGGGATGGACGCGCCACCTGATCAAGCGTTGTGGGAAGCCTTGGGAAAAGTGGTATGTAGACTGAGATCTGAAGATTGAGGGCTTCTCAGCCTCTGCACTGATTTGGGCTGGTTGATTTTTTTGTTAGGGGAGGGTAACTTGTGCATCGTAGGACAACAGCAGCATCCTTGGTCTCTTCTCACTAGAGGCCAGTTGTAACAACAACTCAACAACAAAATACTCTGAACATTGCTCAATGTCCTCCCGAGAGGTAAAATCAACCATCTGAGAAGCACTGGTCTAGGTGAAATGGAGATAAAGTTTTGTGGACAGAGAAGAAAGAGTAAGGGCGAGAGGTAGCGAGTTTGAGCCACGCCTGTTTGAGAAGCCATCCAGGCTGCGGCAGAGTGCCAGGAGGTGGGGGAGAGAATGGAAAGCCGGACAAGCAAAAACTCAGTCACCCAAATCCTTCCTGTCCACGTTGAGGGTCTGGGACTTTATTCTAAGGCAAGGGTGTATTTGAATGAAAGTAACTGGGATACAGGGAGACAAGCAGGAGAAATGAACAGCTGGTCACAGGGCACTCTGGAGTTCGAGGTGGCCAGCGTTAGGGAAGCCCTGGGATTTTTCCCAGTGCTATCCTACGTTCATGAAGTTAGACTCTGTATCCAGATCCTGCTTGCAATTTTGAATTTACTGAGGATGGAGAACAGTTTCTCCACACTGTTGCAAGCTGGCCTCTAACTGAATTAAGCTTTACGATAGACAGGATCTATTGTCTATGATAGGGCATGCATCAATTTTTCAGAATATTTTTGTGGTAGTGGGGATTGAACCCAGGGATGCCCTACTGAGCCTCATCCTCAGCCCTTCATGTTTGCTTTTTTTCTTTTTATTGTCTGTTTTGAGACAAGGTCTTTCTAAATTGCCTAGGCTGTCTTGGATTTGCCACCCTCCTGCCTCAGCCTTCTGAGTTTCTGGGATTACAGATACATGCCATTATGCACAGCTCTGAAATATTTGTTACATAATGGAAGAAAACTTGCTTCACTGATTCTTTAAAAGGAATTCTGTCCTTCTCTTTAAGGTGAGGCATTTTCTGCTGGGCATGACACTCTGAAGTAGGAAGGCCAGGAGAGCTTTGGTAAAGATAACTCCTGTCCTGCCATATGGATTTTTGATCGGATTAGGTGCTGATGTGATCTTTCAAGGGAAGGCTCTGGGGCAGCACCTTCCCTGATAGCAGGTTGTGACACGGGGAAGGCAGGTCTTGGGCTGCCAGAGACAGAGCTTGTTAACAGGAACCAGAGTATGAGCTCAACCTGGACCCGAAGCCGTGTGTGGACTCAAAGGCACAGTCACTTGGCAGCGAAAGAGGTGCGGGATGGGTAGCAGGTCTGCAGTGGACACATGGAGAAAGCCCTGGGCTCTCAGGCAACCATGTCTAGGAGATACTATTAACGTTCTGGTCTCTGGGGCTTCTCAAAAGTTAGAATAAATTCTGTGGCCTGGAATCAGCCAAGCTGCTGAGAATTAAGACAAGTTTGGTTCATTCTTGGAAAGGACAGAGTCTTTCTTGAGCATAAGATGACAGGAGCAGTGGTGGCTGGCACAACTTATAAGATCGAGGTGAATTTGGAGGACAAGTGCTGTGGCCGTGAACGCTGAACCATCTGTCCTCTGAGGAGAGTCCTCCGCCACTGCCAGCTGGGGTGGTTAGGGATGATTACGTGGAAAGAGGTGGCAGGTTTTTGCAGCCCCACAAAGGTAGCTATGGTCAGAGAAAGTTAGCAAATCAGTGACTGAAACAGCCCACTGCACACTCATGCGCACGGACAGAGGAACCTGGGAGCTGAATGCTCTCCAAAGCAACCACACCAAGTCCTTAGCTACCGCCTGTTGGGTTCTCCTGACTCTGGCACCTGTTTTGGTTTTGTTTTTCCCGGTGCATACAGGGCACAGTGACTGCCTGGGCAAAATGCCACCCACTGGCACAAGATGAAGGGAAATCAGATGGAAGGAAGAACCAGCTTGTGTAGTCACTGGCGCTCTGCTTATGGGTGATTCACTAGGGTCTTTCCTCACTTCCTGAACGGAGGGGATGCAGAGGCTGGAACTGAAAGATAGAAAGACGTATCTGGGGCTGGCGGAGAGGAGAAGGAACCCACTCTACACGGCTGTCTTGCCATGCTGTGTGGTCTTGTGTACTCCCAAAGAAGACCCATCGGACTTCTAACCCTCAGTACCCCAGCGGGTGAACTTATTGAGAGACATGGTCTGCACAGGTGATCAAGACAGGAGGAGGTCATTGGAATCAGCTCTAATCGATGGAGAAATCTGGGGCACAGAGGCAGACGTCCACACGGAGGGACTGCGCAGAACGAAGGGCCTGAGGCCATCAGATGCGGGGGAAGGGGGCAGGGAGCAGATTTTCCCTCACAGCCCACAGTTTGATTTGGAAATCCCAGTCTCTGGGATGGTGAGATAACAAATTTTCGTTACTTTAACCTCCCCACAACTTTCCCAAACTAAACTTTGTGGGGGTTTCTTACAGCAGCCCGAAGGAACTAATCCACCTCTCTGGTCGCTTCTTGGTGAGAAGAGTCCATGAAATGGCCATGATACTGTTACTGGGGAAAAATTTCTCAAAAGTTTACCCAATGATTTGTTACTTTTTTTTTTTAATTTTATTTTAAAGACAAAAGAATGGAGACATATGAACCAGAAAAGCCATAAACAATACAGAAAGTACAAAGTTATACAGAATATAGTAGGGAATTAGCACTGGATGTTGTATTACATAGTTATCTTCATATTAGTTAACACAAAAACATTAAAGGAAATACCAAATTATAGAGAAGATAGTAGGGAATTGGCACTGGATGCTGTATAATATAAAGTTATCTTCACTTCTGTTAATATAAAAACGATTGAGGAAATACAGAATTATAGAGAACATAGAAGGGAATTAGCTCTGGATGCTGTCCTACATAATGTTACCTTCATCTTTGTTACTCAGTTACACAGGTGATGGCCCATTTGATCATTCAATTTTTCTCCTCCCTCATCTCCGTTGCCCTACCACTCAATCACTGATCTTCCCTGTGATAATAACTGTACTCCTGGGTTTATCTATATCCTTGGACTCTCGCCTTGGGAAGAGATATAGCTGCCTCAGACTATACTATAACATACATGGGTGTATACAAACTGCCATGGTTGGAGGTGGGAAAGCACATATGCTCACAGCGGACCGCCCGGCTCCACCCTGTCGTCGTGCTATGGGTGGGGGCG
>PVLD010023480.1:0-27306 GCA_004027595.1 Dinomys branickii | reverse complement strand
GACTAAATTTGCATGTCTGTATATGGGTCCATACATCTACAATTCGAAGATATCAATGGATAAAGCAACAACTACTGTTGAGACCATATCACCTTGTCTATAGATTAGTTGTGATTGTACTATTTTCTATGATAATGGGTGTCTGTTTGTCAATATGTTTTTGTACCTTTATGTTTCTAAAATAAAAAAAAAAAAAAAAGTAGCAGCAGTTCCTCAACATCATCAAATATCCAGTCATTTTATGTCTTTTTATGATTTGTTCAAATCAGATCCCAATCCCACTTGTTGTAATTGGCTGATCAGTGTCTTTCAGTCATTTTTGATCTGTAGTTTTCCTTTCTTTTTCCTTCTCTTCCGTTGTTGGGGAAGTGAGGTCATTTTCCCTGTAGAGTTCCGCAATCCAAGTGTGCAGATTATATCCTAGTGGTGTATTTAAAATAGTCCCCATACTTTGCGTAACCTGACAGGTCTGGATGCTTGATGAGATTTGCTGCTCCCTTTTTGAGATTGTTCACTTTAGGATTTGCCCTTCTCCTTGAAAAGTACCTCAGTGCTGTCTGTACCATTTATAACTACCATGGATAAGGACTATTTTCCTGAGGAATGCCTTGTGGGGGCGATATATGAGGTCTTTCACGGTCTGATGGAAGGAACATAAAATTTAGAGCCCTGCAGGGCTCAGCAGGGGCTCTGCCTATGAGCTTTGCGACCTTGAGCAAGCTACTTAAGCTTCGGTTATTTCATTTGTAAAACAGGAACCTGAGTACTTTACTTATAGTGCTGTTGTAAAGATTAATGTGAGTAACATATAAAAGCACTGAGGATGCCCTGAGTTTCCAGCAGTGTTGTTATTACCCTAATACTCTGCGGAATTGTGGTGATGACTCTGCTCTCTCCCTGGAACGCCCTAATTCTCACTCCCCTACCGTTTCCTCTTCCTGGAGGCCCTCCCATGCCCTCCTCTACCTTGTGTGTTACTAGCCTCTATCACACCATTATGAGTTTGCCTGTTTCTCTTCCTTGTTAAAATATGAGCCACTCGAAGATACCACTTCTGTGTTTTTTTATTTTAGTGATAAAATTAAGCAAGTATTGATATTTTGTCTAGTTAGTTTCATCCTTCTCTCTTAAAAAATACTCCTGACCTCACCCTTGTAATTCTCTCGTTCTTCCTTTCACAAGGAAATGCCCATTTTAAGGTGTGAATGTATACCTGCATTTCATATCTAGGAATTCCTGATGGAAACACACGAACACATGCACTGGATCTTTAATTTTTATATAGGTGGTATTTATGCTGCACGCACCCTTTTGCTTCTTGCTTTTCCATTGCCATGTAAATGATTTCTTTGCTGATTTTAATTGCTAATGCTTCCATTAATTTTGCATTTATTTTCATCTTACTTGTTTCTCTCTTATTTTACTTGGTGTAGAGTTTCACCTTATATGAGTAAATTATCGGTTGTTTAGCCACTTGCCCCTTTTGCTGCCACCAGCAGAGCTCCCTTGGGCGGCCCCGAGCACTTGTCCCCAGGAGCAAACGCGTGAGTCAGCGCTTGTTAGTGTTTCTCTGGGGAAGGACACAAGCTGGTCTCCAAGCTCCTGACAGAGCCCTGAAATAGCAGGTGGTCGATCCATCAATGCTTGTGGAAGGAAGAAATGAAAATATAGAACTTCCATCCATTTGAAAATGAAATACTGATGGGTATGAAACTACAACATTGCCAGGGTGCAGTTATGAAAGATACAAAGCTACCCCGATGCACTTGTAAGTGTGAATGGGCTCCTGTTTCTTGGCTGGAGCCACAGAAATTCCCGCACAAATGAATTATGGGAGAAATGAAGACATCATGCCAGAGGAAAGCAGCTCCTCCCCCAGGCTGACATTAGCCACGTACCCAACTCAGTCCTGAAGAGAGATCTTCATTTGTTATGTGACAAAGCCTAATCAACTGCACGGCCTTGATTTATGGCACCAGGACTGCAAAGGGATGTAATGTCTCACACTAAAGGCTTCTTCATCTCCATATGAGTGACACCGGGCTGGCTGAGGTATAATCAGAGACACTTCCCCCTAAGCAGCTGCCAGAGACACACTATGCCACGTATCAAAAGGAATCTGAGATTACTGAACTTTTAGGAAATGTTTTAGGAAATGTTTAGTGTCTATACTGCTTGGGGAACTAAATTAGGAATGCTCAGAACATGGTCCTTTTCCAACGTTCCCACCTGTGAACCTTACACATGCAATGGTAGTGTCAGAAATCCATCTATCCCAAACCATGGAACCACATCGGTCTTCCCTAAGCAATCCATTGCCAACAGGGATGACATCATTCTTAGGCCGCTTAGATCAACTCCCTAGAGATTAGTAGGGAAGAAGCATTCCCCGAGCAAGTAACGGCACCTGGAAAGGTGGACACCTGAACAAATGCAAAGTCCTGTTAGCATAAACAGGGCATAAATCCTGAAGAGACACCCAGCACTGCCTGCACGGGGCACAAACTTCTCCCCGTACGCGAAGGGGGCCACACCCTCATGAAACACGCATGCTCACGCATGCGTGACGTAGCCTTCCTCACCCAGTTGTTTCTCAAGTTCAAACATCAACAGAAAGAGAAAACCAGGGCAGCCGTAGTGAGAAACAAAACTCCTCTGAGTATAACGAAGAGGTTCTGGTAAGCCAACAATTCTGCTATAACTGAAGTGATAAACAGCAGCAATCATACGCAATAGAGACTTAGCGAAACAAAAGGTACTGTAGAAACTAAATTTCGAAAACTTGAATAAACAGTCATTTTAAGGCTCGTGTGGCAAAGACTCGGTTCCAGCATGTGCTGCTGTTGGGAGGTGGAGGAACAGCAGGGCCTCATGAAAGTCTCTGGCTGCCGGAGGTGCGCTCTCAAGGCGGACGGGCCCGGCCCCTGCACCACCCTCTCCTTTCCCGGCCGTGAGATGCAGCTTTGTTGCACCACAGCCCTCTCACCATCAAAACTGCCTGCCACAAGCCCGGAGTAGGGGGGATAACCGACCACAGACCAAACCTCCAGAACCGTGAGCCAAGCTATTCCCTTTATAAGGTGATTTTCACAGGCATTTTGTTACCATGACGAAGAGCTGACTAACAAACGCTCCTTTGTTTGTGCGCGCTCATTTTTAAATTTTTCTGTGCTATACTTTTTTGGAACAACATCATTGAGATATAATTCGTGCACAAAATCCACATATTTAAAGTACATGATTCAAACATTTTTAGTTTGTTAACAGAGTTCCGAAAATCAAATTTAGAGCAAAATCACCACAATGGATTTTAGAACAGAAAAAATTCAAGAATTTCCTATTGCATTTGTTCATTTATTTCAGCCCTGCTTCCCCAGGTCCAGGCACTATGAACCTATTTTTTGTCTCTATAGTTCTGTCAATTCTGGACACTTCAAATTATTGAAATTATATAACAGTCGTTATTTTGTGACTGGCTTCTTTCACTTTGCATAACATTTTCAAGGTATCATGTAACAGTATGACATTTCTTTCTGTTTTCCTAACTGTGGTAAAATATATATGTGAAATTGATCATTGTGACCATTTTTAACTGTTGGGGTCAGTAGTGTTAAGTATGTACACTTTGGTGTCCGATCTCCAGAACTTTTTCCTTTCACAGAACTGAAATTCTGTACCCCAGAAACCACCAATCACTGTTCTCTCCCTCTGGAAACCACTTTCTGACAACTCCTACTTTGTTTCTATGAGCTTGACTAGTTCAGATATGTCAGGAAAGTGAATCCATATAGAATTTGGCCCTTTGTGGCTGGTTTGTCTCATTTCGCATGTAGAGTCCTTGATATTCACCCATGTTGGAGCACATCAGAGTTTCTTTTTTAAGGCTGAGTAGTATTCCACTGTATATGCACACCACATTTTCTTTGTTTTGTTTACCCCTTCATCACCAGGCACGGATTGCTTCCTCCTTTTAGCTATTGTGAATAATGCTGCTCTGGGGGTGAGGGCAACTGGAGCCCAGTTCTGTTAGCCTGCCGTGCCTGAGATAGAGCTCCCACCCTATGGACAAGAGCTAACGGAGGGAGGAAGGGACTCCTGACTCTGCCACAGGCCTCAGGATGCGGCCCACTCAGCACAGGCCCAGGGGCACGAGAGCTGCTGGCACCTGCCCACCAGGCTGAGCAGTGGTGGGAGAGGAAACCTTGAATTCTTGGCCAAACCCAGCATCATAGTTGCCACTATGCTGAGCTAGCGGGAAGTGGGTTGTGTCTAGAGTGTCACGGACTCTTGCTTTCCTTGCAGGAGCAGCTTCTCAGGAGTATTTATTACTTTATGCTGTGCTCCAGAGACAGTGTCCAAAGATTTTAAATGGTTGGGTTTTTGAAAACAATTTTCATCCAGGCTGACAGCATGTGTTTAGTAGGCACAAGGTATTGGGTTCAGCGTCCAGCACCACAAAAAAACTTCTTTTCATGTGCTTGTTTTTTTAGGGAACAGATCGTAGAGTGCTTCTCATCACTGCTCCAGAAGCTAGTGAATCATTTGTGCCCACTTCAGCATCGTCACTCTTAGCAGAGAATATTCAAGAAATTGTAAACAAAAGGATGGAGAGATAAAATTACTTTTGTTTCATAGCAATGGGCATTAGAATATGTGCTTTTAAAAATAGGCAATTTCAAAGACAGATGCTAAAGCACCATGCAGATTCCTCCTTGTTGGATGAAGACAGGCTCTGCCATCCCTCAACCATGGTGCCAGGCTGCCATGCTGTGAGGAAGCCCGGGCGACATTGAGAGGCCTGGCTGAGCCCAGCCCTGGGCCACCAGAGGCACACAGTCCTCCGCAGCTCTGCAGCAGAGGCACTGGACACTGTGCAGCTGACACACACTGTCCCCATGTGCTTCATCCAAAATCTCAGCATAATAAATTGGCTTCTTGACACCACATCATTCCATGTGGTTGGTTAAACACCAATAGATAATTGAGTGAGAAAGTCCCAGCTTTCCTGCAGGATATGTTCAGTAATAGTTCTTATTTTAGTCTGCTTTCTGTTGCTATAGCAGAGTTTCCCAGGCTAGGTAATTTGTAAAGGAAAGAAGCTTATTTGGCTCCTGGTTCTGGAGGTGGGAAATCCAACAGTAAGGCCAGGTCGCTGTTTGGCATCTGGTGAGGCCTCCTGCCACACCCTAACAAGGCACAGGCACCAAGAGGAAAAATCAAGGTCTCCTCTGACCTCTTCCACAAGCTGGTTCAGCCCTAACCAGCCCCCGCCCCCTGCCAGTTTCCTCTCTACTGCACTGACATACGGCTTTGGGGGTTAGGTTTCTGGCACGTGCGCCTGTGGGGGACACATTCAACCCCTAGCAGCTCTGTTTCCTCTTCCTGCCCGGCTTGATCAGCAGCTAGCATTTGCCTCAAATATTTCACAGTTCAAGAAAGATCCTGGACCGCGTGGCGCTGTGTGGGAAATCCCCTGGCCTGGCGCATCCCGAGAGCTACAGCAATGGTTTCAGTGACCTCGGGTCCAGCCCGGGAGCACTGACCAGATACCAGCTCCCGCAGCTGCTGGTGCAAGGAGAAAGGACAGGACAAGCTGGGGCTGAGGAGAATCGTGAGGTGGCGCTCACCCAGCTGTTGCAGGCCAGGATCTAAGGCTCCACCTCAAGGTTCACAAGCGTCACGGGGGTGGCCCTCAGCGCCCAGAGACACAAAGGCAGAAGCAAGGAGTTGCTCCGTAATCAGCAGCAGCAGCACCCTTGTGAGCCTTCTCTGCCTCGGGGGAGTGCTGAGTAGGGGTCAGGAGTGAGCTTAGTGAGCGAAGGGTCAGAGTGTTCTAAAACACAGGGCCGGGCACGGAGCTTGCGGCGAGGAGCTTGCCTAGTATCCACAAAGGCCCAGCCCCACAAAGTGAAGGAACGAATGAGCGAATGAATTTAATGGGAATCGGATTTAAATCCATGTGCTGATCCTGCCCCCCATGGGTGAGGGTGAGGGTGAGCAGAGCAGAGATTGCATCTCTGTCTCCAGCTGCTCACCCACCTCCTTCCCTATTGATCCTAACTCGAAGGTGCACTCAGACTGCTCACAGGGCAGGAAGAGCTTCCCGTGGCCCGCTCTCATGTGGAGAACAGGTGTGGTATTGCCTGATCTTCCAATTTGGAACAGAAGCTAGAAACATCCAGGCTTCACCTTTTAAATCCTTGATTTTTACCGTAATGACACAGAATGTTTGGAAACACTGTGTGGATTCAACAAAACATGTTTGCAGGGTGTGTCAGGCTGTCCCTCTGTGAGAAAAGTCACCTCCTTAGCGGGCAGGGCACAGCCAGGCCTGCTCGTGGAAAGCCCCTCGAGACTGTAGAGGGAAACATCCGGCCCCACCGCGAGCACCAGGCCCACCCCAGGCCCCTCTCACCCCTCCAAGGGGAGTGCTGCCTCCTGTGGTCGCGTCTGTGGGAAGACCAAAGGCAGGGTGCGTGCAGATCAGTCTTCCCCCGCACTGGCGTGCAGCCGCGCCACGCAGCCTGCCAAATACCGGGACCCTGGGCGCAGCCCGGGGACTCAGGGGACAATGGGAGCTACGCTGCTCTCCGTGTGCACCCCGGGGAGTTGTATTCTCTGCATTGCATCCAGAGCAAGCCACGGTAAGGCAATGCTGGACCAGCTGCAGCAGCCTCCCTTCTCCTCGGCCGAGATGGTCCAGGCCCCTGTGGGCTCCTGCAATTCGTCACTGAACCCTAGCAACACTGTGTCTTTCCTGTGCGTGTACACAGCTGGGGCCATGTTGAATATATCAATAAGGCACAGTAAGAGACTAGCAATGTTAACTAATAATTAGAACAATTATAGGAACATGCTATAAGGAATATTAGGTGGACACGCTCTCTCTGTCTTAACGTGCCCTGCTGTGCTTTCACACTCTTGCAGAACTCCCAAGTTTCTCTTAGCCATGTGCAATGCCAGCTTCACCATACTCGCACTGCAGGGGGGCGCTGTTACTAAGTGAAATCAGGGGTACTTAAACCCAAGCACTGCAATACTGGGACAGTCCAGCTGATAACCAAGACTGAGTGACCAACAGGTGACAGTTCACGTCCCAGGAGGCACAGGGCAGGATAAAGCAAGATTTCATCATGAACACTTTGCAATTTAAAGCTCTTTGGTTTTGCACTTTCTGTTTAACATTTTTGGACTTTGGGTAACAGAACAAGGAAAGAGAAGCTGAGGACCAGGGAGACCTCTTGCAACCCCAATTCCTGTCCATCCTCAGCCCCGGCAATTCAGCAGACCTTTGCTCAGGTGTTTCTCTCTCGTCGTATGTTCCCAGCCCACACAGCTGTCCCTGGGGGTGCATGCTCAGCTAGACATGCCCGCGTCCTGCAGCCTCCACTGGCCCTGTGTCCTGACCAGAGGCCTCTTCCACAGCCTGGCCTCTGTGTCCCGGCACAGTTCCAGGTATGAATGACGTGTTCCTCTATCAGATCATGATCAGATTGATGGCATTAGAGAGGCAGTTCCCACAGGCATAAATCCAGAAGCTTTGAGCCAAGTCCTGCCTGGGCCAGCCTGTGTCCCTGAGCTTGGCATTGGCTCTGCTGGCACGCTGGTTTCTCATGGGGGAGGACGAGCATACTCGGGGGGTCTCTGGGAAGATGCACTGTGGGCTAACCCCACACCCGTGCTCGCTGGGTCTCTCTTGCCCGCGCCTCTTAACCTGCACCCCGGCCAGCGGCTCCACAGATCTGAGCGTTCCCCCCTCTTTCGCAGCCTGGATCCCCGCGCCAGTCTCTGGGGAGGAGCTGTGTAAAGGGTTCAGGGTGGGGACCGCCAGCCACAGACACAGTAGTAGAGCTCCCCCAGCCAGTGCCCTCCTTAGATGAGGGTGGGTGGGGGAAACCAGACCCTTTGCAGCCCAGAGAGCTCTGCTGATAGAGTAGAGGTGGGACAATAAAACTCACGGCCTCCAGGTTCCCAGGCTCTTTGTCAACCCGTGTCACCTCAGCCGATGCAGACTGTGCCCCCTGCATTTCCCCCCGGGAAAGGCTCAAAAGCACAAGTCCAGTTTTCAGAAAACACCAGCCCTTGACAGTTCCAAATTGCAGCACAGAAGCAAAAGGAGAGAGGAGAAGGAGCCCTGAGCCAGGTGCTCTCAGGACAAACGTTTCCACCTGCAGACCCACGAGATCAGGCCATCACTCAGCTCCCTCTGGAAGGCAGCCAAGGTCCTTGCAGCCCAGTCTGGAGCCCTGTCCCAGTCACAAGACCCATGCCCGCAGCCGGTGGAGGCCACAGGCTGAGGCTCCTTTGACAAAGCACTGCTTCTAGAAGGCTCTCTTTCCCTAAGTGGCCAACCCGGATGCTCTGTTTTGGTTTCTTCTCACCCAGGCCCTGGCCCTGGCTCTGTGCAGCCCCTGACGGGGATGAAAGGCCACCTTCGTTCCATGGGAAGGAAGGGTGCAGCTGTCCACACCCCAGAGCACAGCTTTGATGACTCAAGCACCCGTGTCCACAGGCTTTATGACAGAACTTGGGCTGGTGAGAGAGAGGGGGAGGCTGCCAGTGAGCACCCACAGCCTTGATTTCTCTGAATTCCTGTCCTTAGTAGGAAAGGAAATTAAAACTTTGTTTTTAATTTTTAGTATGACCCATAGTGCCGAGGGGTCATGGCCTGGAGTTTGGAAATCTCAGCCATGGAAAAACAGTCTAAAATGCTATTCCTGAGGTCTGTTCCCAAGCCTCAGTTCCTCTGGCCACAGAAGAATCAAGCAAATGGTAAAGTTACCATGCAGGTAGGATCCCTGCGATCAGGAAGACAGAATTCACAACCCTGCAGTTGTGACTATATAGCAGTACTTAGATTTGCCATCTACCAAATGATTTTTGCCGAATGGCGAGCCTCATACACAGTGGTAGTTTTGTAAGATTACAACAGGACCAAAACACTCCTGTTACCAACAGCCTCACTCTAACTGCTCTGCCCGGATATTTGGGTGCAGATGCTCCCCACCGTGCTCTGGCTACACACGTTATTCAGGGCAGCAATAGACTACCCAGGTTTGCAGGGTAAGAGTAGGGCACCCCACAACTCAGTGCGTCCCAGCCCAGACAAGAGCTCTGCCGACTGACAACGCACTCTGCACAACGTATTCTGCCATTAAGTGCCTTGTGACTGTGTGGCAATTCTCGAATTTGCAATTCACCATGCATTTGCTCTCGGACTCATATGGACCCTCAGTGCTCAAATTCTAACATGCTAGCATTTTTAAGGCAAGGGTGAGCCTTTTGATGTGAACTGCATTGTGGTCAGTTTATTAAATAACCTGACAATAAATGAAGAGAAGTTGGACGAAGCAACAGTCAGGGTCAGGCTCAACTGTGGCTCAATGCACAGCTTAGTGTCACGGGTAACTTAACCCGTGTAGCTTGGGCTGGGGATGCAGCTCAGCGATTGTGTCTGCCCTCGCTTCAATCCCCTACTCTGCAAAAAGAAAAAGAAAAACAAGCAACATCCCAGCAACTTGAGAAGACCAAGCTCCTCAAGAATGGCCAGACAGTGTAGTGTCTCACTGGCACAGAGGGGGGATTCTAGGGAAAACTAGGGACCACAAGGAAGCAAAAAGGCCCGTGATGGTCTCTTTTGGCCCTTTTTTCTCCTTCTTGCTTCCTTTCTTTCATTTCTTTTTAGAAGAGATGAATCAGTCATCACCACTCCAAACTGCATTTACAGATCCATTTCCGCCTAGCCCTAGGGATTCACCCCTGCCCTCATCACAGCCCCCAGCCAGGCCCCCAGCAGCCTCTGTGCTTCTGAACATTGCTCTGGGATGAATGGTGTGAACACTCTCCAGCTTTTAAATGTCCTGCAGAGTCCTGGGGAAAAGTAGGCAAAAAGCAAATGGAAAAGGCTCCAGGCCCCTGGCACAGCCCCCATGGCTGTTCCCCCCACACTTGGCCGTGGCCTCTGTATCCCTTTGGCTTCCTCTCGCTGCACCCTCCACTTCCACCTTCTGCTAGCAAACACCTCCCAGAGGGACAAAGGGTACTCACGCTTCCCCAGGACACTGGGTGCTCTGACCTTACCCGGCAGCTGCCAGAGCCCTGAACGGGGCAGGATCTGGACCTCGTGTCCATGGGTCCCCTTCAGGCCTCAGAAGTCCCCTATGCCACAGCCAACTTGGAAAGGGCTGGTGATGTGGCGATGAACTAGCACCGGCGGGCTGCGCAGCCTCCTGGCGATAGCAATCCCAGCAGCCCTCCCACCGGGACTGGCATTTGCAAACGGGCACGAGAGAGACAAAGGCATGGCTGTAAAACTGAGTTTAGGGTCAGAGCATTTGGAGACCTTAACATCAGCCTCAAAAACTGCCATTAGTTTGGGAGTCTTTCAAGCGTGAGAAGGAGGACTAAGAAGGACAGAGAGAAACCCGGATGCCACCCGTGCCGGGGTGTCCCTGGAAAGAAGGAACAGCGAGTCCCGAGGACAGAGGCAGGAGCAGACACTGAGACTTCTTAGCCAGAGGAGGCGAGAGCTCAGCCTTGACAGCGATGTCCAGCGCTTAGAAGTGGGGCCGGAGCTTGGGTACAGGGCAGCTTGACTTCCAAGGCCACCAGTGGGGTTTATGTTGACATTTAGGCTTTATTAGAAATCCTGGTTTCGACCAGCTCGAAAAGAGAAGCATCACAAGGCAAGAGCCATGAGGCAAAGGGAGGGGCTGGAGGGCTCGAGGGGAGTGTCCAGCTGCCGAGGAAGAAGGTCCACCATTCTGTTTTCCACATTTCTTTGCTGGAATTCGTTACTCATCCAAGCACAACTGATAATTGAGCGGGGTATTCCACAATCTCTCCAAAAGCAATAATGCCACATGTCCAGAATTCAGAGGTTGCAAAAGCCTCATATACAAAAAATGGTAAGGAGTCCTCTACGGCAACCTTCTCATACCACATAAATCCTGCTGTTGTCACACACTGGCCCTGGTTCTTTCCATTTCTTATGTGGGCTTTGAACAGACCATAAATCCATTGACGAGTGAGTCAGACTTTGACCACAATCCTTTCCACAAAGGCAAGGTCAGGCATATGAATGTAAGCACAGAGGCCATCCACAGGAGAAATCAGATTCCCTCTTCATAAATCGAGAGTGAGACGAGGGCCGCAGTGCTCAGTGGTTCTCACTTGCATCCACAGCCATTGATCATGTTTTAGCTGTTCAGACAAATGGCAGGGAAAGCTCATCGTTTCTGGGTTCTGGTCTCATCTACCAGCAACTGCACATGACTGTGGTTACCTGTGGTCAACTTGCACCTTGAGCTCAGCTGTCTGGTCCCTAACATCAGTCCCTAATAGGCCTCCGGCTCTGATCGCAAGGCTTTGCCTTGGAACTTACAAGAAGTAAAGAAAAAAAACAAGAAACGTCTTGAGAGAAGTGAGCAGAGAAGACTGAGAGACACTGGAGGGGGCCGCAGGCAGCCCCGCCTCCGGCCTAGTGTAGGGAGGGCGGGCTCTGAGCTCCGGCGAGAGGCATTTTGCAGGCTAAGGTTAGCAGCCGCAGTAGGCAAAGATCTGGCCCAAAGTGCCTTGTTCTCCAGGCTGAAAAGAGACCAGAATTAGGCAAGTCCCGGCCCAGGAAAGACGGTGGGTCACCACATGAGAGGCCCAGGGAAAGAGAGCGACCGCACACTTGCTATTCACTTCTGTGGCAGATACTGAGAAGCTATGGGAAGGTGACACGGAAAGGGACGGTTCCAGAAAAGTTCTGGGTATCAGTGAGCACCAAAGTCCTTATAAATGGATGATGTCACAGAGCTAATAGGATTTTTACCAAATGCATGATGCACTGAGCACACACAAAGAGGTAAAACACTGAGGGTTTTCACTGGGAACAAGGCTGGCTTTATTCTGTGGATCATAACCTTGGTTAAGCCCTCTAAGAAGACCGCAGACAGTTTGCAGCACCCCAAGTTCAGGGAAACATTGAGATGCTGGACACCTTCCCAAGGGGAACCACAGAGCTGAGTTGCAGGCTGTGACATTGAAGGTCAGTGGCGTTCATCACTGCCCGAGGGCAGTTAGCTATAAGTCAACCGGGCAAGAATAACCTGTAACTACCCACGGGCCTCTCCCAGGAGGGGTTCCATTCTTCCAGGGTGGGACACAGGCAGCTTCAGACCCCGCCCGGGCTCCCAGCCAAAGAGCCAGCTGTATAATTAACCTGCAGCTTCCAGGCCCTCAGTGGCTCGCCCACCATACTGGGATCGGCAAAGTCTGTGTGTCTAACAGTGCGCGGGGGCCCTGCTGTCCTCCTGTTCCCTAAGCCTTTGTCTTGTAGGTTGTCGTGAGCAGCTACGTAGGGTCTTCTGCAGGAGGGATTCAGGCACGGAGTGGACATGTGGTGTCCTGTGACACAAAGGTGAGGAGACAAAGTCCCCAAGGATTTAGAGGGGACATTATCTCCCTGGAGGTCCCCAGAGGAGGGCCAGCTGGCGGAGGCGCTAGGAGTTCCCACTGGATAGCCAGCCTCCAGAGCCACTGCTCAGCCCCCCCAAGCCATAGCATAAAGGAAGAGCAAGCAGGCAGGGAGCAAAACCACTGAACTCGGGCACGAGCCCCTGGGACTTGGTTTCATCTTGTGCACTAAGTAGACCTCAGGCTAGTCACACAACATTCCTCACCTCCATCTCTTACTCATGCAGCATACAGATGGTAAAATGGCAGCATACCTCCTCCACACTTTCAAGGGATGTGGTGTGGCTAAAATGAGTAATTTGTGCATTTTTAAATATTTTAAGTGCTGAAAATGGCTAAAATGAGTAATTTGTGCATTTTTAAATATTTTAAGTGCTGAAGAGTGCCATATAAATGGAAAATAAACTTTTTATAAACTTCCATTTCATAATTTTAACTACATCTGGGTATCAGTGTTCTATCACATACTGAGAAAATGTCTCCAGTAATTTGTGGGTGCTCCCTGTCTTCTATGTGAGGTTCTGGACAAACCATAGTGGACAAGAACAGACATTTCACTGGGGACTTTCACATACATGTTTGAAAGAATCTAAAGTCTGGGACAAATTACTAAATAAAGAAAATATGGGCTTTACATGCAAAGGAATATTATTCAGCCTTAAAAAGGAAGGAGATTCTGACACATGCTGTGATGTAGAGGAGCCATGAGGTCATGACACTGAGTGAGAAGAGCGGTCACAAGAGGGTGAATGCAACGCAGTTCTACTTACCTGGGTGGGGCTCCTGGCACGGTCAGTTTCGTGGGGGCAGAACTTCCAATGTCCCGCATCAGGAGATGTCAGGTCTGAGTTTATTTAGGGATTTTGAGATGGCCCTCTCCATTTTTTAAATGGAGTTTTTCTGTAATGAGACACATAACTCTAAAGTGGATATGAAAGAGAAAACAAGAGCAAGGACAAGCTTCAAGAACTTTCGATCCTTTACAGATTTAATAGCTAAAAGTGAGAGGAAAATAGATTTGCGGAAAGAGCACAAAGCTCGGAAACAGTCAAATGAGTATGTGCAGTGAGTATGTGATAAAGTGCACTGTGTAACATGTGACGATAAATACTGGCATTTAGCTTTTCTTTTCCCCTCGCTCATGTTAACTACATTTTACGGCACACGAGGTGATAATTTGATACATGTATCCGATGGGTGGTGGTGAAGTCCGGGTAACTGACACTTTCATCCTAGAGGGACTTCTTTCCTAAGTCTGTTGCTCGGCCTGGCCCTGAGGCCCTGGCCCCAAGTGACCCTCCTGCTTCTCCACCCTGCCCAGGGGCTAGAACTACAGCCACAGAACACCTCACTCGGCTTTCAGATGGACTTCTATGTGGAGCGACCAAAAACACAATCAATGTTTAAATTTTAAAAAATGTATTACAGCAAAAGACACATTGCCACTAGTATCCCCCAAAGGACACTTTCAGGAACCCTCTTCCTGCCTTTAGCTGCACTGTGGTGGCCGCCTTGAGGCCTGAATTGACGCAAAAAATGTGTGTTTCATGTTCATTTTGGCTTCAGGGAAGAGCCGGCAGCTCTATGATGCCAGATCTGGTGAATAAGAGAGACAGGAGGCAGCGCAGGGCTTTGTGGGCCGGGTTTTCCGCTGGACGGCGCTGGGCGTCAGCATTTGCTGCATTTTTTATCACACCTTCTAAAGACACTCACAAAAGAGCTCTTTGGGGACTGCTTCAGGGAGGGGCAAGGATGGTGGGATAAAGGTGTTCAAAGAGAGGGGGGTGTTTCGAGAAGAGTTCACGGCCAGGTGCTTATTATCACGGTAATTATTACACTCACCACACATTTTGGTCAGTGGAGGTTGCAGTAACCGGGAAGCCATCTGGGAAAAGATACACCGGGTCTTCCCATCCAAGAACACACTAGAGTAAATTCCAGGGGTGTCACTGATTTAAATACGAGAAAATAAAAGCATAAAAATCATAGAAAAATTCAAGGACAGATACCTCTGCAGCCTTGATTAGGGAGATCTTTTAAAATAAGACTCAAAAATTCAGTAGTCATTTAAAAAAGATTGTGAGACTGGTTGATTAAACCAAGTTAAAAACTTGTGCATGACAAAAACAACATAGATGATACAGACATTAGATATTAGGGAATTACTGTGATTTTCTTGGGTGTAACAAACATATGACGATTGTGTAAGAAAATGTTCTTATGTTTGGAAGATACACGCTTAAATCCTTGAGTTTAAAGAAATTCTATCTCTACCAACATGCACACACCCACATGTGCACATAGAGATAAGGTAGATGAGGTAGCCGCTGTCAATTACCTAATTTAGGGGGTAGATGTGTATCACCTATCACTGCACTGGTTCTTTCAATGGCTTATTTATTCATAATAGAGAATATATCATCAACAAAGTCAACAGACCAATAACAAACTGGAAAAAAATTGTAATTCATATCATAGACAAGGGTTAGCCTTCCTAACACATAAAATTTTCTGTAAATCCAGAGGAAGAAATCTCATAGCCCAATAGAAAAGTGAGAATAGGAAAAAGAAAGACCACAGGAAAGAAATATGACTATATGAAAAGATGCAAAATCTCACTCAAAGGAAATCATAATAAATGACATTGAGATAACCGCAGTTCTCAGAAGAGCAAAACTCCAGAAGTTAGCCAACATGTTAGTTGGGCAATAAGCACTGTCAGCCCTGGTAAAACGGCAAAGCGGTAAAACAGCAGTGGAAAGGGAACTTACAACTATCAAAGGATAAAGCAGCTTACCTGTCACCCAGCAATCTGACTTCTGTGAATTTGCTCAATGGACAGTGCTGCATAAAGGCATGATGACATAGGTCCAGTGTGATCATTCAATCATTGTTCATCAGAATAAAAGACCAGCAGCAACACCCATACCCATCTGTGAGGGGCTGGTTAGATAAGCCTCAGCACGTCTACAGAGCCCCAGGCAGCTCCAAAGGAGAAGGTCCCCATATCCCAAGGAGAAAGCAGCAGGATGTATTGCTAATTTTTTTGAAAAAGTAGTGATATATCTTGCGTTGTAGGATTTAAAAAGAACAAGAAAATTAAGAATTTTTAAAAACTTTTTTAAATGTTGGGGGGATTGGGGTTGTGAAAAGAAAAAAATAACAATTTTTTAGAATTTCCTTCATCATGAATATATCTGTGCTGATCCTCCCTGGAGGAAGTAGTCGGTGCAGCTCCGTGTGAAGGCTGGGTGAGGCGGGGGTGGCACCTTCTCAATGCCCACCTTGTTGGGTCTTTTTCTATTGAAACCACATTTCTGTTTTGCCCACTCAAACCACAAAGTCTAATTTAAAAGAAAAACAAAGTCTTCAAGACCTTTACCCTGGTTTTCAAATAAAGATTTCTTCAATGTAGGTGACCCTGGTTTTAAAGAAAATTTTATAGGTTATCTGGTCAAAACTTTGATTCTCCACCTTCCATCATTATATAACCCTGCTGACCTTTTCTAGATTCTGCAAGATCAGGAGCTCACCTGTAACTTTGGGCCATGTGGCAAAGTAACCTTTCCAGTGGAGGCTGGAAGTCCCTGGCTTCAGGAGCTAGAAGAGGGGGTTTCCTCTAACTCCTGCCTCCACTGTGTGTGGGTGCCAAGAGACACTGTCCTATCTGTCCCTGCCTCTAGGAGGCTCACACGTTGTTCACCCAGATAACCCAGAAACAGAGTGGAGGTGAGAAAATCCACATTGCAGGCATGTTAGCCATGGCTCAGGGGAGGAAAGGATCAGTGTTGCTCCAGGTAGACCCCGCCCAACACCAACCCAATGCGCGGCTGCCACTCCCAACCTCCACGTGACTCCGCCTCTGCTCCCAAGCCTGCCAAGTGCCCACAGATGAGCACCAGCTCTGGCCTCTATCTGAAGCCCACGACCCTCCGCCGGGGACAGATGGGCTCTGCTGGGCTTGCCAGGCTCCCTGGAAGAGGCCGACTGAAGACCGGGACTTTGTCCTCCAATTTATCTGCCTCAGTTCTTTGCACCACTTAAATGGCTTCACTTCTGTTTTTCTTTTGTTAAATAGAAAGACATGGGACAATGAAGGTTTAAATATAAAAAACTAGACACTTTAGTTTTTCCAAAAACAGGTGATGTTTGCGTCCAGATGTTTATTCGGGGCGTTCTGGAGACAAGTGTCAGGCTGAAGAGAGCTGCTGAGAAGGAAAGGGAAACGGGAGGGCAGGGAGGAAAGGCAGCTGTGCCATGGTTCTCGTAGGGCTCCCTGGCTGCCAGGAGGCAGCCCATCACCAGGCCAGCACCACTTTCCCTTGGGTGCTGGGCCGAGGCTGCTGCTGAGGGCAGTTCTGACAGCAGCTCCCTGGATGCTTGGGCAGGTGGGTGGGGGCTGGTGGGGGTGCCACGTACCTTTGCTCTCTGCCAGCTGTGGGTGACCACTTCCTACCAGTGTCAGAGAGAAGCAAGGCCTTGGTGAGGGGGGCAGGGTGAGCTGGCCTCACATCCTCAAGGTGGACAATGTGCGTATTGCCCCAAGAAATGGACACTCCAAAGGACACAGCCAGGCCAGACTTCTGCTCCCGTGGCCGGTCACAGTGTGCTGTCAGAGCCCAGCCCATCTCTTGTGCCGCTTCAGGACCCTCATCCAAAAGTCCCAGCCACATGGTGCATTTGTTTGTGCCAAGAAATGCCACAGTCCGGTCCCAGAGGCCATCTGCTCCTGGCACACAGATCACACAGACAGCACCTCTGTCCCCACAGGGGGAGTGGACTCACTCTGTCTCCCTAGCCCAGCCTGAGCATGGAGGCCCTGCATTTGTCTCCACACCTGAGTGTGGGCCCCTGTGTGTACACGCTGAGTTACAAGAGCGTGTGTGTGTGAGAGTGTAGAGTGAGTGTCTGCTGGGTGTGCAGGCACCGGTGTGTGGCTGTGTGTCTGCATGTGCAAGTGTGTGGGTGTGAGTGTGTATAGGTTGTGCATGTGTGTAAATTATGTGAGTGTATATTGATTATGTGAATGTATCAGTGTGAGGCACGTAAGTGTTGGTGTACGTATGAATGGATTGGTATACAGAATGTGTTTTCTGAGTATTAGTGTACGTGTTGCATAAAAGTGAGTGTGTGTGTATGGTGTGTATCAGATGTGTGCATGTCTGTTTACAAGAGTGTATACTGGCTGTGAGAGTGGGTTCAAATGTTCATTTGTGTGTGTGCACGTGTGCACGCACACGTGCGTGAGACAGAGACAGAGACAGAGACAGAGACAGAAAGATCTCTCAGTAACCAGACTAAGCTTTGGGTTGTGCTTGAATGGAGCCAATCTCTTTAAATGAAGAATTTCTTTTTTCACTGACTCAAAGGCCTTAGAGCTCTGACAGTAGCTCTCCAGAAAAATTTACCTTTGGGCAGGCATGGCCCAGTACCAGGCAAAAAAGGTTTCAGCCTCAAAGAATTTGGCAGAAAGCTGCGAGCAAGTGAATAAAGGAGTTGGGCAATGAGACTCCGCAATTGGGGTCCGAGCCTGTTCCCTCCTGTGAACAGCGGGGGCGCTGGTTCCTGCTGCGTGGTCACAGTCCCCAGCGCAGTGGGGCTGGGTGTGCGTGGCTCCGCCCCTGCAGAATGACATCTCAGGAAGATGTTTGGGGGATTATGTTGAGTGACCTTCATGGAAATGTGCCATATTGCAGCCTTTAGTGAAAAGCTAGATGCCAGTCCTAGAGCGGTCTCCCGCCCAGGGGCCCTTGCTGGTGTAGGACCCCACAGCTATCCTCCCCACCAGACACAAGAGCACGTGCGACAGCATGTCTGTCGTGACATTCGCGACCAGTGCTTGCAGTGTCCTGGGACATCTGCCAAGACACAGCGTGAAAAGGACAGGTGAGGCCATTTCCTGATACCATGTGACCCGCAGTGCCCTGCTGGCTGGATAAATTGTGGAAACTTATGCCGCGGGGTGCACTGCGCTGGCAGACTGACTCGTCATGCTCTTCCCTTTGCCTGTGTCATTTATTCCCCAGATGAACAAAGAAAGCAATGCTCCTACGAGCTCTGAGTCCGAGAGGGCGCTCCCATCTGCCCCTCCTCATGAAGCAGTCCCTTGTCTCTTTTCTTAGTCACCGCTTTTATTCATTTAGTGAACACAAGCTGCGGATCTGCGTTTGGGCTAAGAACTGAGAAGACTGAGATGGATAATAAACAGATGTCGCCCTACGTTAATAAAAGCCACTGTCCCTACACTCCTACCCAAGGCTCCAACCTGAGACTCCGACCTGAGGCAGACACTGGCTGGGGCTTCCTAATTTGCACCTAATACCCACTAATTAAGGTCAATTTCACTTTTAAAAATCTATGTTCCAGCAAGTGACAGCAACTCCAGATTATGTTTCGGAGTGAATCCGCCAAGCCAGGCACGGAGCTGGCACTGGGGCACAGCGGCTGTGACTGTCATTACTTAACTGCAGATGTGAGCCCTGTTTTCAATTGCAACAGAACCAGACCAGGCTCACCTTATCTCCTAGCACCTAGCACATTGCCCAGCAGGCAGCGGATGCTGGACAACAATTTTGTGACGCTTTTCTCTCCTACAGAGATGTCTGATACCAAGCCTCCAGTTGATCAAAGTCAAAGAGGACCGGGAGAGTCCGCATGACCCCTCTGCTAAAGCTACTTGGCGGTGCTTTTCCAACTTGCTACTACCCACGGCTCTGTGTGTGGCACTGCCTGCCTGAGAACTGTGACGGGAGGCAAGCAAGCCACAGATTTCAACAAGGCAGATATGAGACTGGTGTCGGTCCCACTGGGCCTGGTGGGATTTAAACCACCGCAAGTTGCTGCTGAGGCACCTCCTGAAATATTTGTGTTTGGTAACTGAGCTTGAAATGATTATCAGTGCGCCATGAAAACATGCTCAAAGGGGGGGTCGCCACAAGCTACTTTCCTCCCTCGGCAGTCATGGCCCGTATTTCCGTGGCCCACGCCGAGTGGCGCTGCTCATTGCGGCAGGCAGTGACTGTGCCTTGGGAAATCACCAGAAGGAGCAGCAGGGCCATTTCAGGTTCTGACAAAACAGGAAGTGGTCCCTAACCCATAAAGAGAAAGAAAAGAGAGCATGGATGGGAGTTCCTGAATGTGAGACAGAGGGAAGAAGCACTTTGCTTCCACTGTGCGCTGCCCCCACCACGCGGCTGCAGCCTCAGCAGACACTCCCTGTGCTATGGTTTGGAAGGGAGGTCCCCCAATGGGGGGACCTTATGAGGTGGGGGCTGGGGGACTTTGAAGGGGACAGCGGGACTCCAGCCTCCTCCTCTGCTCTTACTCACTGCTATGAAGTGAAGGATTTGTTCCAGCACGCTCAACCCTGTAGTGTTGTGTAGCTGTCTCGCCGCAGGCCGAAAAGCCCTAGGTTCCACCAGTCAGGGCCCAAACTGCAAGCCATGCGCTGATTCTCTACATATTCACTATAGGGCTGGAAAGCTGACTGATACATCCTTACGTTCTGTGTACCAGCTAGTCCTCACGTAGGGTACCCCAAAGGGAATCTAGAGAGCAACCTTCCAGGGGCCACGCTGACCCTGCAGAGCACACTATGCTCCCCAGGGCTTCCAGGTGGCCTCGAGTTGCTGGAGCCTCCGAGCAGGTCTGCCGGAGAGAAGTCAGTTTGCCTTTGCTGTTTCCGGAGTCCAGCCTACTGCATGGCCCCCACTTCCTGGACTAAGAGCCCACGGTGGGGAAGGCTGTGCTGCAGAGACAGTTTTGCAATCTCCCTGTAAAGTTCAATCACACTTCCTTGCCGTGAGGACAAATAAAAGACACCTGAAAAGATCTTCCACTTGAACCACTTTTCCCCAGTACAGCCCAAAATGGCAGAAAGAGCATCCCCAAGTGAAACGATTCCCTCCCTCCAACATGTTAGGCGCAGCCCTGCCCGTGTTCACGCCTCAGCAGCAGTCAGTGTCATCTTTAGCACCTCCCAAACCCCGTCTCTGTCAGCTGTTCACTGGGGCTTAACCCCGAGGACCCAGAAGCACAGAGGTGCTCGCTGGGTGTTCTTCTGGTGAGTATGGAAAGCCAGGCTAGAAAGGCAGCACTGGTCTCAAGGGGAGAAAAGGGGAGAAAGCTGTTTCTAAAGTGTGTCTTCGCTAGCAGAACACTCTAGAAGGTAGTTACTTCTCTTCAATGCTTTTGTGGTATTAAGAGTTAAACTCGGGGCCTGCCTTCACATTAAACAGCATCTGCAGTAGCTTTCTTATTTCTTATTTCAAGATTATGTCTTGCTATACTGTGCACGTGAGACTCAAGCTTTTGATAGTCCTGCCTCAGCTTCCCAAAGTGCAGGGTTACAGGGGGGTGCCACTGCACCTGATTTTAAACATTTTCATATTGGGTAAAACCTAAAATTAAATTGTTAGGCACTAACTTCATCCAGAATTAATAGATCTTAAAACTGTATATTAGCTTCATCAACACATTGCTGGTCTTTTGTTCCACGGGCTCCACACTTGCAAATTCTCCCACTCACTGACATTCATTTGTAACCCTTGTCTCTCTTACGGCCATCTGTGGACATATGACACACAACAAAAAAATCAGGAGCCAGAGGGGCAGGTACACAGCGGATGACGCTGTGCCTGCCTCCCCCCTTCCACGCGGCACATGCATGCACCTTCCCTGTCTATGCAGGGCCCTGTTCCCACCTCTGTGTGCTTCTCCCTGGTGATTTTGCTGCCGAAATGCCCACACACAATGCAGAAGGGCACCTAGCACTGACATGGAGGCTGTGTGAGCCTGTGGAGAAAATCGTGCCAGGCCCATCCCACAGGCTTCGGGGAAGCAGCTCAGATATGCAGTGCATGCTCAGCAGGAGGAGGCCTCAGGTATGACCCCAGCACCTGTACAACAGATGAGCTTCATTCAGACACAAGTTACAGCTGGGTATGGTGACACTCACCTGTAACCCCAGCTACTCAGGAAGCTGAGGCAGGAGGATTGCTGAGAGTTTGAGGCCAGTCTGAGCTACAGACTGTGGTGAATTTTCAAGGCTGGCCTGAACTATGTAGTGTGGCCCTGTCTCAAAAGGACCAAAAAAACTTTAAAAAATAATTAAAAATCAAATGTCACATGCAGTTCAGCAGCAGAGCACACACTGGGCAGGCATGGGGTGCCAGTTCTATCTTCGAAGTCCCCTCAAAATCACAGTCACCAAACCTTGTGGTCTTTCTTGATCAGCAGCTTCCCTTTCCACAGGCTCAGTTACCCCAGATCAACCACAGTCCTGAACTATCACTCAGAAAGTTCCAGAAATAAAAGCTTATGCTTCTGAAATGAATCTTACCTTATAAATATATAACAGTACACTGTTATCATTGCTCTACTTGAGCATTATTTATTCTTGTTGATCTCTTACTGTGCCAGATTTATAACTTGAACTTTACAGGGACTTTGAGAAAGCACACAGCCCCCATCCTCGGTGTTCCAGAGTTTGCAAGGTGGTCTCAAGCAACCTTGTAAGTGCACCAGCATCTGCAAATGCTGTTTCACACTGTTGGAAGGATCCTGTTCTCTGAGAACCCAGTTCATTCTTGAAAGAGACCCACCTGAGCATAACAGGGGCTCTTGACCCCAGCTGTGTCATCCTAGGTGTTGCTGGGTCTGGCCACAGAGCTTCCCCTGGCTGGGAGGAGAACTCACTAACCCTCAGGGGCTGGCTGGAACCCAGCACAAAGGTGGGGGTTTGAGGAGCCAGGCTGCTGGGGCCTCTGGGAGCCCCGGGGCCTGGAGTCCTGGAGAGGCAGAGGTCCACATCTCTGCTGCGGCTGTTCCTTCTCTACCTTCTCCCTGTTCCCCGCCCCCAAGCATGGGCAAAACCGCTTCTAAAACATTGATCTTGTGCAATTTTTAAAAAAAAGTCCTTCTGGACTCAACCCATGAATAGCAGCGAACAGCCACTCAACTGTGATTCTGAAGTGTATTTAGTGAAAAATACACTACCAAAATATAATACAAGCACTTACACTCCTGCCACCCACCCCCAGGGCAGCGTGCTTACTACATGACGTGGTAACTCTGCAGCTCTGAAGAGATGGGTTCGTACACTAAAATAGCACATTTTTCCTTTGAACTCATGAAAAGATCCTTGGGCGATTTTGAAGGCTGCACGAGTGTTTGCAAGGAGTGAAGTAATTCACAAGGGGTTCTACTCAGCTTGTGCAAACACACCAAGGCTCGAGGAAAACACACAAAATCAGTCTCCTGGCCTCATCGGTGTGAGGAGGCTCTCTGCTCCTTGGGAGAGATTTCTGGAAGGCCGACCAAGCGCCCTCTGTGCCACCAGGGCCCCCCGATGCCTGGGAGCCAGGATAATCCCAGAAGGAGCCAGCCCCATCACCTCTGTCCACTACCGCTGGCTAGGACAGGACAGGAACAGAGGAGACCCGAGTCCCGCCACCCAGGTAAGTTCTGGAACCTGAGTCCCCTCCACAGGGTCCCTGCTATCCCTCCAGGGCCCAAAGCAGGCAGCAACTTTCCTTGGGGAGAAGGAGGGATGGGGCACACAGGCGGGCGTGGGGCTTGGACAGTGGCCGTACCTGGGCTGAGGTCCGTGGGGCGAGTAGCCTTTTCTGACTTGACTGTCCCCTGTTCCTGTCACTGGGATCTGGGGGCAGCTAAGGGCTGTAGTGCCTGTGTGACTCCCATAGTGAATCCAGACTGTGTGTGTGTGTGTGTGTGTGTGTGTGTGTGTGTGTGTGTTACATGATTCTTTAAAAGTGAGTTTCATTTTGCTGTGCTGCGAGGGAAAACAGGCTAGACAAGGGTACAAGGATGACGGCCAGGAAGATCTGCCTGCAGTGTACCTTAGCTCAGCTTCCTGTGCCTGCTGGACTTGCTCCCAGCCCTCCCTGTCCAAGCGGGCAAGTTTGCTGGCCTTCTGGGACTTCCCTGTTCAGAGGTCAGCACAGCGAGCCGTGGTCGTTCCCCACAACTTTCAAGTCTGTCCAGGTTAAAACCAGTAGTTGAGAAAGTGTGTGTGCTCAAAGTTTCCACATGCATGTGACTGGTGAGAACATACATGCTTGGCTGTGTTATGAAGCACACATGATTCCAAACGCCAGCTTGGTGCTCAGCATGGGAAAGACCCTGGGTTCAATCCCTGGCACAGCCAAAACAGAAATAGAGCCAGGGAAACGTGTCAAAGTCGGTCTTCTGCAGAAGATCTTCTCAAAACCAGAGGAGGGCCGGAAAGGCCTGCTCATCCTCCCCTTCCCAAAGTGCTGGGATCCTGCTCTCGGAAGCAGCCTCACGGAAGCCCACAGAAACTCTGCCTGCGGAGACCAGACGAGGTGGGGAGCGCCCACAATAGACACATGGAGCCGAGGAACCCACAGCGCCGGGAAACAATGAAGTGTGTGTTCTCCCAGGATGGATTACACCCTCTCCCAGCTCATAAAGGCTTTTTATATAACTCCACTCAGGCGGTACCTGGGCCGGCAGCTGCAGGAGGTCTCACACCCCAGCGGCAGAGCCCTTGGCAGCCTGTCCGCCACCTCCCATACCCAGGGCTGTCTCTGCTGCGCCACACCCTCCACTCTGCAGGCCCAACCGTGCCCCAGCGCACTCACCTGGCAGCTCTGTCCAGATCCAGGATTCAGACTTCCATCAGCCACAGGAGAGGAAGGGGAGAGGGGCACACCTCACAATGGGAATGGGTCTCTCTGTGGACCCTGGAGTGAGCAGGACATTTCAACCTGTGTCTTCTTACTCACAAGCGCTTTCCTGGCCGGGAACAAGGCAGGTCCAGAAGCCAGCATCCTGAGCAATGGCAAGCTGAGGAGGTGAAATTCAGTGCATTGCCCAGGAAACCTCCTGTAGGTGCGGGACCTGCTGCACACTCTAGGGCTCCATGGGGCAGTGCAGGCCTGGGCTCCACCCCAGCATACAAAACAAGGACGAGGAGCAGGGGACAGAGAGGAAGTGGAAGGCCTGGGCTGCTCCTAGGCGAGGTTACATTAGTCACTCCATCCTTATCCCAGCTGGTTCCCAAGAGTTTCCAGTGTTCCTTCCACCCCCGTGGCCCTCTGTGCTCCTCCAGGCCAGCAGCAGTCACTCTGCCCCTACGGCGTCATGCCATTGGTGGCAAAGCGAAGAGAAAGGGAGGACCAAGCTGGCCACTGGGGCACCTGGCCAGGCCAACACAAAGGTCAGGAAGTATTAAGGCTGCTGTGTCTGATAAGCCAGGGCCCAAGCAAGGCCAGCTTGGGCCCCCACAGATGGAGCCGCTTTTCCACCCCCCAGGCACCGTGGGGGACAGTTGTGAACCCCCATCATCATCACTGAGCCACCATAGCCCCCGTGGATCATCACGGAGGCCTCTGTGAGGGGACCTTCAGGCCCCAAACCTGAATCTAGGGCTGTGGGTTGATCAGAGAACACAAGGCTCACCTGCTGTGGCTCCTTCCTAGAAGAGTTTAGGGGCCACTCCCTGCCTGCCCCTCAAGCCCAAGCACTTTGGCTGAGGAACCTCTGCTCTGAGGAGAGGGCAGTGCCCTCTTCCCTCTACAGCCCCTCTGACCCCACAAGGGGTGCATGGCCCCGCACAGACTTCCAGCAGGCCGCGGGTGAGGACTGCTGCGGACAGCATAACATAGTCCTTCCCAAAGTTCAGCTGCCCCTCATTACCCGAGGCCACTGTGCTGTCCCCACTGCACCCGGCTGCACACACTGAAGACCAGCATGGGCCCCGAGGATCCGAAGTCCACTCAGGAGAGAAGACAGCCACACAAGCCCCCGTCCACCTGCAGAGCCTGGGCCACCTGCACATTTGGAACCTTTCTGGGCCTTGGCTGTCTATCATAGGCACATTTGGAGTTAAAGATGGATGAGGTCAAAATATAGAACACGGGAACCCAAGATGCTTTAGGGCTTTTCCTCTTTTCACCACAGGGAAACAAACCACCCATGCAGACCCCACTGGATACTATGGCATTCGCCCTCCTTTCCCCCTAATGAGCGAAAATTATCCTAAGAGCCCAGCAATAAAGCCCACGTGGTACATGCACTCCAAACCCAGCGGGAAGGCTCTCTGTGCAAACAATCCTGAAGCTGGAGGAGTTTTACCTGGCAAACAGCTCGTTGTGCTGCTGCATGAACTTGCTTTGTCTAACAGGGAGAGTGCACTTCTGCTTTTTTGGCATTAGATGGCGACAGAGCTCCATCTCAGTCCCTGAAGACGCGCTGAAAAGGGAAATGGAAAAGGGAGAGGAGAGGAGAGGAAGGAAAGCAGGAGCGGAGTGACCAGGAATCACTTCTGTTAATGAATTATTAGGAAGGGGAGAGGTAAGACCACTGGCTTCGGGCTCTGGAGCTGAGCTCTAATTCTAGTTCACTTAGGACAAAACAGAGAAAAACCCTAACATCTATATTTGCAACAAATAAGTAGGAGGCACAGAATCTATCCCTGGTCTTAAGCCCAAATCAAGCACCACTGACTCGTCAGCTCTGTCTAAAATGAGTTGTCAGTGACTTGTTCTTAAGGATTTCTCCACGGAGGCTGAGGGGCGCTGGGAATCCGCGGCTGGCGGGCACCCGGCAGAGAAAACCTCTCATCAGTCTCCGGCTTCTATTCACAGAGCCTTCGTTCTGCTAAAGCGAATGCCAGGGGACGGGGCCTCTTGGTCCCCAGTCCCAGCTGAGTAGAGCCATTTGCCCTGGCACTCATGGGCAGGAGGGCGCGCGCGTGCGCGCGCGCGCACGCACACACACACACACACACACACACACACGCACACGCACGCACACGCACACGCACACACGACACAAGGAGAACAACCGGAAGAGCAGCGCAGCAGCGCCCACCCCTGCCGCCTGCCTCCCGCCTCCCACCAGAGGAGGGTGATAAGGATCCTCAGGCCAGCGGAAACGCAGCCTCCGCAGCTCCTGCCTGAGGCCCCGCCTCTCCAAACCTCTCCAAACCGTGTAAATTCACCTTCAGTGTGTGAACCAGCAAATGTTATATAAACGATTTACCGTTTTCAAGATGAGATAACATCAGACTCGAGGCAGATAAAGGGCTTTAGTGAAACCCAACGCCCCAGGTTTGGGGAGCGACTCAGGCTTCTCTTCTTGCCTTTCCAGGGGCCTCAGGCCCCTTTTATCTCTTCCTCTCCCCCAATTACTTGCTGCCATTCACACCTCCCTTCCCCACCCGCACCTACTCCTCCTCTTCCCACGCTGGCTCTCAGGCACTTTCCCTGAAGGGCTTTAAATCACAGTGTTTTTCTAAATTCCATTTTCCTGCTTTGTAACTTAAAGACTAACACCATCAGGCAGGAAAGCGAATGTGTGGGTGGAAAGAAAGCACCATTCCCTTACCAAGCGTCCCTTTCAATTTGCATTTTTTAACAGTCTTCCTCACCATGAGATCACCAGGTCACGTTTGGCAAAGCCTCATTATCCTCTTTCCTGAGCCCTGGGAGGTGAGATTTCCATCCGTGGGCATCTCCCCGGCCTCTGCTGGCTCTGCTTGCGTTCCAGGGGAAGCTCTGTGGCACTTCTGGGATCCCCAGTGCCCAAGACACAAAACCAAAATGTTGTGTCTAACATTCAACTCACACCAAAGCCAAGCAGGACTCTATTCATTAGTAGGCTACATACGCTATAAAGCTAATATCTCTCTCAGTGTAGAGGGGACCACTTTTGCCAGCTTTCATAGCTCCCTTTCTTCCAAAGCTTGGTGAAACCGTTTCTATGGAAACTGCTGTGCATAGACAGGGAGGCCGAGGCAGGCGCTCTGGAAAGACTGCGCTGCGCCTGGCCCTCCCCCCCCCCCCCCCCCCCCCCCCC
>PVLD010023479.1:0-27302 GCA_004027595.1 Dinomys branickii | reverse complement strand
TCTGGGACTTTCCCACGTCTCGCCCCGGCAGCCTGGTCTGCCCTACCACATCTCCCCCGGCATCTCAGAGAAATACGCCCAGTTTAAACTTCCCAGCCGAGGTCCCGGCATTCACGCTCGCCAAGTCTGTCTCGAGCTGGTGGTGTTTATCAAGGAGGCTCGCTCCCTTGCTGCTCACCTGGTCGCCATCTTCCCCCAGGACCTATAATTTCTAATAAATTGTCTGTAGATTATTTTGAATTTTCTATAAAAATAACTGTCAAAAAACTTTATTCCTTCTCTTACTGTACTAAACTAGCTAGAAGAAACCGTATAAGAAAAGCAGAAATGGTCTTTATTTTGAGGAGAAATTTTCCATTTTCTCCTAGTAGGAGTGAGCTATCATGATGAATATACTTTTCAGGTTAAAAAGGTTCCCTTCTATATCACATCTTCTGGTACTTTTCATAATGCTTGTGTATTAAATTACATTGAATACTTTTTCTGCATCTCTTAAGATAGCATTCTAAATTATCCGCTTAAAAAATCTATCAGTATGGTGAATGACATTAAAAATGTACTAAACCATATTTCTATGATAAATCCAACTGATATATAATCTTTTTATATGCTCACAGTTTTGATTGGCTATTTTAATGATTTTTGAAAATAGCTTCATTTTACAGTTAGATTGGTGTACAATTTCTTTTTCCCAGGCTTCTTTTTAAATTTTTGTACCAAGTTTATTGTTTTTGGTTTTTAACGAACCATGGGCTCTTCTTCTTATTGTCTGGTAGAATTCTTGGAATACCATTTGAATCACGCAGGATTGAGGTTGTTACTAGTAGTAATACTTTTAAACCATAATTTAAATTCTTTTATTTAGTTATAAGACTGATCAGAGGATTTTTTTGTTTGTTTCTGTTTTGAACAGCTTTAGTGAGTTGTGCTTTCTGTCAAAGTTTTCAAATTTTCAAAAATTATATTCTCACCTTTTAAATCATTGTCTTAACTATGATTGTCCTAATTTTTACTTGTAGTACTTATACCTTCTCTATCTTTTTCTTTGGTAACATTCTTTAGAGAATTTTCTATTTGAAAATCTCTTAAAAGTGGATATTTGCATTTGTGGCAATATTTTATATTTTTATCTGGAAAGTTTTATGGAATTTCTTTTTTCTTCGTTGATTGACAGTTTCACTGCAGTGCAATTAGGTCCAGATTAATTTATCAATTTGCACTAATCAGAATACACAGCACTCTTTTTGCCTAAAAACATGTGACTTCTGTTTTGGAAGAACACGAGGCCAATTTCTTTGCATGAGCCTTCTTCAGCACTCTCTATGTCATCTTCTGGATTTCCTGTGAGACATATTCTTGATTTATATTGCTTAGGAATGTCTTCAGTAACATTCTTGTTATTTGTGCTCCATAAAATGTATTCTTTTCATTCAGTTTTACAAATTAATTTATATTTTACTGTCAAGGAGTACTTTTTCTTTTATTTATTTATTTATTTATTTATTTATTTTAATTTTTTTTTTTTTTTGGCGGTACTGGGGATTGAACTCAGGACCCTGTGCTTGCTAGGCAGGCACTTATTCCACTGAGCTATATCCCCAGCTCCTAGGAGTACTTTTTCATTTATCTGTTCTTGTTTTATTTTTGCTTAAATATTCATTCTATGAATATTGATTTTATTTCTCTGATAAGATTATGGCCATTATTATTTTAATATTTTCTATGGATACTTTCTGTTTTCACTTTGCTTAGAGAGAATCCATGTGCTGCTTATGAGTTTTAGTGTTTTTTCTACCCATCAGCTTCTATGGGTGTTTAGAGTGTAGACTGCCTATGTCCCTTGAGTGACCCTCTCTTCTCCAGTTCATTGTCAGAACCAGGCAGTTCCCTCTACATAGCATTTCAAGCCTTGTCATCCAGAGCTGGACTTGACAGCTCATATGTTTTCCTTGGAGAGTCATGGTATGGTTTGCCTCATGCAATGAGGATGCACTTATGTGCTCTCTTTCTCTGAATTACAGCAGATGTTGCTTTCCAAGCTTCCTAGTCTTAGTGTGGGAGCTTCAGCCAAGACTGATCTCCCAAGCAGGAAACTTGACCACTCAATCTCCTACCTCAAATCATTTTACATGGCACTTAAACCTATTTTGCTATCCATTTAAATTCCTACCTCTTTTTGCTTTTCTTTTGGTCTAAGAGACCTTGCGTCTCATTGCTGCTCATCTCTTGTGTTTCTGTCTCACTTCTAATTTTGAAATGATGGAAAGCCCCAGTTTATCTCTTCAGCTGCAGTATCTGGGTCTGACCTATAACCATTGTCAGACCAGCTTTTCCTCTGTGCTATGACATTTACTTTTTACTTGCTAACATTTTATTCCTACAAAAACTTTCTGTGGGACCAAAAGCTCTTCTTTAGAAACAGTAGTCCCTTCTGAGTCACAGTTGCAGGGGTTCCCTTTTTCCTAACTTATGAGTCAAATGTTTAACACGAAAACCACACTTTGAATAAGCTAGCTGAGAAAGCAAGGTTTAATTTAGCTCTGATGTTTACTAGGTTTGTAACCCTAGGGAAATATTTGCTACAATGAAGCTGTATTTTCTCTTCCATAACTTTTTAGGAAAATTATAAAAATTAAGTAGCACATTATCTATGAAAGTGCAATGAAAATACTAGTGTGCTTTGGCTTTGGGAGTGTTCAGTTATATGTCTCGTAGATTGAAAGCAGTGGATATATATATATATATATATATATATATATATATATATATATAAATAACCAATCCAGTGTGTGATAGTTGAAGGCTGTTTCAGAATGTCATCTTTTGTGTATTCTTTCAAACAACATTGAACTATTATTTCAACTGTTGTGTAGCAGGCACTAAATGAGGCCCAGGGAGGTGATGTGGCCCAATATGGTTTGACCTCACATATGCTTTAATTTACATGTTTTGGTGAGATTTTAGATTTGTCCCTGTAAAGAGTTATGCTGTCAATAACACAGGATGAAATAGAGTGAGGAAATTAAGGAAACTAACTTAGTGACAAACTAAAAACTCTAGTCATTTTGATATATCTGCTCTTTACTCTGGTGTTTTCTTGGTGTAAGTGATGACACACTTAGATGTCCTATCCAGATCAACAAATTAGTCATTTAAAATCTTTATGCTCACAAAACTGTTTGGCAAGCTTTAACTTTGTGTTTTTGAACACTAAGTGCAGAAGTATGACTTCCTTCTCTATATTAATACTGGACCCCATGGTCTGGAGGAGATAAACCTCTCTAAGAGCGCAGGTAGGGGTAGGTATGTATGCTAGTTTTGTACTCTGTGGTGTTCTGGTTCTGACTTTCATGTAACCATGGATTTACAAAGGTAACAAGAGCTGTGTCTAAAGAAACATAGCAGTCAAGAAACCCAGCAGTCTTAACTATTACAGAGTACACTATGTCTCAGAAAGATTTCCTGAGTCAAGTATTTTGTTTTAATTTATTCTTTGCCTACTACATTGACAGCCATAAGGCTTGCTCTTAAATGTTACTATCAAGGATTGGAAAAAATTTTCCTGGCTATTGTTCAGTCTTTGACCACTGAGGAACGACTCATTTTCCCGTTATGCTTTCACTGATGTTCTTGTAATTTTATTGATTTCTTTCCCTCTCAAGTGTATCTTTGCTCTTCTTCCACTTTAGCCTCCATCTACTCCTTCCAGGTTGCTTCTCCAAAGGACTGCTTATTTCCAACTAGCTTGCCTTTACTTTAGGACGCGTGTGCATGGCAAATCTGCCCTATACCTACTTCCTAGGCTTGCTGTGGGCACTTGGAACAGCAGAAGAAGGGATGGAGGAGAAGACAAGAAATGGGAAGGAGAGGTAGCCTGGGACAGTCTTGTCAGTTATCTTCCTCTTCTGCCTGTTTTGCTTTCAATTTCCACTGCTGCTGTGTAGGTGAGGCCTGGCTTCCCCTTCCGTGCCGTCTCGGCCCTTGTGAGACTGCTTCAGTCTCAGCAAGGGACACTATTTTCCTACACTGCAGCAACCAAAAAGGGAAGCAGGGAAGAAGTGAGGGTGCTTAAGTAGAGTTCTAAATCTTTGAGACAATTTCTCTTTCTCTGGAAAATAAATAAATGTAGAGAAAAATAAGTTGTTTTAGTACCCCAGGATTTTAGGTGATATTTACTGAGCATTTAGCGAGATGCAGTTACCATTCCAAATGTTTCACACATTTCAATCCATGGGCTCAGTAGGGGGCACCTGGGGCTTAGGCTTCATTTTCAACACCGTTGTGCACTTGGCGGGGAGGGCACTAGGAGCGCGCAGGCCCTTGTTTGGGGTGCTGGTAAATTCTTATCCACCCGAACAATCGGGTCCTATAATTTCTTAAACAAAAATATTCCATTTCACAGTTTATCTTGTGTTTTAAAAGAATACTTTTTTGGTGCTACTAGATTATTTCTTCAGAAAATAGTATTACCAGTATTCTAATGTAGCAAAGATCTTTTAAATTTACAGGAGGGGCTGATAGTACTTAAAAGAAAGAAGATACTTTTAGTGATCAATTTCAGCATTTAGAATTAAAGTGCTATCTTCTCAGAGGTTTCCTACTAATTAGAAATCTTGTTTTTCTTCTCTTTCACAGCAAACCTTGAAGAAAAAATGGGTGGAGTTCAGGTCTCTGCAGTTACAGGAACAGCGCCTGCTTCATGGTAATATGACTTCCTGCTCAGAAACCACATGAATATTTGATCCTTTTTTGTACTTCTGTCTCTAAGTTGTTTGAAAATTATTTTTGTTGCAAGGCAAATTTGTCTAGCACCAGCCAAAGATACCAGTCTGTGTTTCTTTAGCATGAACTCTGGAGAGGGGTTTGCATTTGGAAGAGAGGGAAGTCCAGTCACACCACTTCTCCACACACATAACATACATGCACATGAAAACATGAGCATGTGTGTGTGTGCACATGCAAGAGGTGTCTGGAGATTTTAGAACAGTCAGAAAGACTGCTTGCATTGCCTTCCACTTCAGCAAATGAAGTAATACCTAAAGGGACCGCAGTCAGAGGCTATTAGTGCTCTGAAGCTGTTCAATGTGGGAAAAGTTACACACTTCTTAAGTAGAACTCTCACCCATTACCTTTATGCAGAGAAATCCGTGTTCATAGGTCCCGAGACCAAATCAGACACGTGTAAGATGTAACCGTAAATGCATAGTTTTGGAACTGTGTGCCTCCTGAGGAAAGGACTGAGTTTAAAGTGTGTTGATTTGCTATTTGCTCTGTGGTTGATACAAACTAAGGAATGAACATCTGCATACAAACAACTGACTAAAACCACTTGCTATGTGAGTGTGAAATGTAGACTGTATCTTCTTGAGGTAACACATAGTTCAAATCTCTATAACCGAGTACCTGTTAGAAGAGATAATCACTTTGCAGAAAAGTTATAATTTTAACAAGCACTTCAGAGCAGTAAAATTGTACATGAAACATACATTGATGTTTTCATGCACATATACATTTTAATGCTTAGAAAAGGCTAAATATCTGTCATCAAATTCTTTTGTGGTTAAAGCACTCTTTTCTTCTAGCTTATGGAAATACACACTTCATTTTTGTTACTTGTAATTATCCTACTGGCCAATAAAGCACACCAGGACATCTTCCTCCTATCTACCTGTAACTTGGTATCCACTGAGCAACTTTTCTGTCCATCCTTCCTCCCTCTGTTCCCGGCCTCTTTCCTCTCAACTTGTGTGAGGTCAAGGCTTTTAGAATCCATATACGAATGAGATGGTGCAGTACTAGTCTTTGTGTACCTGATGCGTTTCACTTAGCATAACGATCTCTGGTTCTATCCACATTGTTGCAGATGACAGGATTTCATTCTTTGTAAATGGCTGAGTAGTATTCTGTGCATATTTATATCACACTTTCTTCATCCATTCATCAGTTGATGAGCACTTAGGCCATTTCCCCCCTTTTTTTGGCTAATGTGAACAGTGCTGCAATAAACATATGAGTGCAGGTGCTTTTTAGAAAGACTGATTCCATTTCCTTGGGATATGTACCCTTGGTGGGACAGTGAATCATACAGTAGTTCTAGTTGTAATTTTTTGAGAAAACTTTGTATGTTCTTCACAGTGTCTGTACCTATTTTAATTTACAATTCTATGACAACATGCTAGGGTTCACTTTTTTCTCATTCTCACCAGGTCTCATTAACTTTTGTCTTTTGATAATAGCCATTCTGATTGGAGTGAGGTGATATCTCATCATGGTTTTAATTTGCAGTTGCCTGGTGATTAGTGACACTAAGCATTTTTATGTACCTGTTGGCCATTCATATGTCTTCTTTTGAGAAGTGTCCATTTAGGTCTATTACCTATTTTTAATTGGGTTGTGTTTTTTTGCTATGGAGTTTTTGCAGTTTCTTATATATTCTAAAAAGATACAATTTTGTATTTAATTAAGCACTAATTTATAGCTTAAATATTTGCATTAAAATCTTTTTATTTTTAATTTTTTTAAAAAAAATTTTGTCTTTTTGAGACAGGTCTTACTATGTAGTTGAGGCTGGCCTTGAACTCACTTTATAGCTCAGGCTGGCCTCAAACTCACAGCAATCCTCCTACCTTGGCCTCCCAAGAGCTGAGATTACAGGCATGTGCCACCATGCCCAGCTTAAAATGTTTTTAAAAGACATGTTTGAAACCAAAATCAAAAGGAACAGTTAATGCTTAAATTTTTTTTTGTATTTTGACCACTTTTGTATTCTTATATCTGGTAATCTGAGTAACTGATTTGAAGACAATATGCGATAGAACAGCCATTGTTGAATTCTTACCATCTTGTCTAGTGAAACTCTGTATTGTCTCTATTGTTTTATTTAATGATTTTTTAAAAATTCTCTTTAATGGTTTGAACAATCTTCCATTCTTACATCTGGTAATTTGATCAACTAAATTGAAGATGACAATATGAAATATAATAACCACTGTTAATCTCTATCATTTTGTTTTGAAGCCCTGTGTCATTTTTAATGTTCTTGCTTTGTTTTGTTTACATCTGTGATGTTGGTATTTTTCTATTGTTCTTATTTTTTACTACTCTCTTTAAAATTAAAAAAAAAAATTCCTGATATATTTTCTGGGGGGATCTGAAGTTTGTTACAAGCGCATAGATCTGAAACCTCCTTTGCAGCTTGCTAATTGAACCACTTACTGGCCTCCATAGACGTAGGAGTGTTTAAAAAACCTTTACCTCCATTTCTGGATTGTCCTGAATGGTGCCCTGAATGCAGGCAGTTCTCAGTTTCTGCCGGAGTGGCCTCAGAGAAACCTAATTCTAAGGTCAGCATTCTCATAAGGTCATTTTTTCACATTCTTTTAGGGATTGAGGGAGCTTATTAGTTTGCATTTCATGGAACTAGATTAATTACCCGGGGCATGAGATTCTATAAGGCAATGGCTCTCTAACCAAAAAAAAAAAAAAAAAAAAAAAAAAAAAAAAATCAGCTCATTGTAACATGAAAAAGTAGGTTGTGTTATCCAAAAATAAAATATCCTGCCTAGTCTTTGAAGGACTAGCCAAGTTCACCCTTGTACATCAAATGGAAAAGTGAATAGTATCTTTTTACACTGTCAACCAAGGATAAAGGAGAGCAAAAGTAAAGATAGTTACTACAAAATGAAAACATTTTGAGTGCTTTGTGTTCTATTACTTTTCTTGAAGCAGATTCACATTTTAATCATGATTTTCTAAGCCTAGTACTACAAATACACTTCTCTGTTCAGCAGTACCAGCCAGTTCAGAGAGTGTTTAAGCAAGCAGTGCTGTGGGCAGGAAGTTGATGAGTGATTAAGAGTTGGGCGTGAAGAGCCTAGATGTAGGCCAGCAAGGTTTGAGAAAAAGTTTAGCCAAATAGTCAAAATTGAATTACTCCGAATAGATTCTTATGTGTTTCAGGGAAGAGATGTTTTGTAGGTATGGTACCATTATAAAGAATTTAAGTATTCCAAGATGAAACTTGGAGTATTGAGACTGGAAGGTATATTTGATTTCATAAATTCCTTCTGTTATAAATACCTTACAATTCTCTAATTTATAAGTGTGTTTGCCACATACTTCAAATGACTTCTTGTAATTTTACAGTTAAAAAATATTCATAACTAAAAATAAGAGGGACTACATGGAGACATTGAAATATTTCCCCAAGGGTTTGTTTTAAAATTTTGTGAAAATTTTACTAAAATGTTCTAGGATCACTTAAATGTAAGAAATGATATTTGGAGATTCACAAGTCACACTGGCATACTGTGAGCTGGGTTGAACTATTCTCCTACGAAGTACATTTTCTTTCTGTCATTATAACCTGAAATAAATCAACTTATAAAGAGAAAAGTGTCATACTGGCCCACAGTTTTGAATGTTCATTCTACATGGCTTCATCCCAGGGCTTTGGGCTGGTGGTAGCACATCATGGGGGGAAAGTGTAGCAGAGCAAACTGCTCTCTATAGGACAGGGAGCTAAAGACAAAAAGAAGAGGCCAGGACTCCATGATCCAGTTTGAGGGAGTCCCCTCCTTATGAACTAAAACCTCTTAGCAGGTTCTACCTCTTCAAACTTCTACCATCTCCTAATAGTGCTCATTTGAACTTCTGAGGCCCATTTCAGATCCAGTGCTAACATGAACATCTTATTTATTCTAATACATAATTTTTACAACTATAGAACCCTTCCCTTGGCAGGTATTCCATGAACAATAGTTTGGCAAACCCTATTACACAGTTTTTCAAATGACCTCAAAAAATCATTTACTTATACAAGTGAAAGCACCGGGGAAAATATTATTCACCCCTACTTTTTCTTCTGTTTTTTGAAGATAAATTTTGGTGTGTTGATTTGTAGGAACTGATACACACAGCCATCCCACAGTAGACTTTGTTCTCTGTATTCTAGGTGATGCTGGTAACAGCCCAACTTTGGAAAACATAGACATGGATGATTTGGCTGCTTGTGGAATCCTGCCTGAGCCAGGCCCAGCCCTGGTGGAACGGAATCGGTTTTCCAGTGCGAGCAGCTGTAAGAGCTGGCTGAGCTCCATGACAGTGGACAGTGAGGACGGCTACCAGACCTGTGTGTCTGAGGACTCAAGCAGGGAGGCCTTCAGCCGGCAGACCAGCACTGACGATGAGTGCTTTGTCTACAAGGAGGGGGACGATTTCACAAGGAGGTCTTTTTCAAGGAGGAATCGGAGCATCAGCACGACCAGCAGTGGATCTATGTCCCCGCTGTGGGAGAACAATTACTCAAGTGTGTTTGGGACTCTGCCCCGGAAGAGCAGAAAGGGAAGTGTCAGGAAACAACTTCTGAAATTCATCCCTGGCCTTCACAGAGCTGTGGAAGAAGAAGAAAGTCGCTTTTGATGGCCAGTGGTGCCTTTCCAAATTAGCTTATTTCATAAATGTCTCTAGAATCGCATAGAGTGGCTCCACCCAATTTGGTGGGAAAATGCAGATAGACTGTGAAACTGACGACCCATTTCACAAGGAACAGTGACCTTTATTTAAAATTTTACATCATCATTTTTACTTCTTAAATCAGTTTTCAACCACAGCAGCTCAAGTTCTAAGCAGACATTAGAGAATTTAAATAAGTTAAGTAATATAACCAATACAAGTACCTGCTCATTCTAATGCTGCCTGTGAAATCACTAATGATTATTTTCTAGATTATCCATATGAGACATTGAGAACCTTTCAGAGTCAGGTGTGAACAGGGAGTGACAGAATATGATTTTCTGGTCTGCTTTCCACAGGTTAATTTAGTACATTACAAACTTTGCTTTAGCTCAACATCGTCTAGGAAGACTTGATGGTAGGTAATTTTGAGTGTTTCTGTTCAAGTCTTTAAAGAGTTATAAACAAAGATGACACCAGCCTTTTCTCACATATGTAGTGACAATAAGTCAAAAAAGCACAAGATTTAGTATAAGGAATTAAGTTTCGTGAGAACTATAAAATGATAGGATCTGAGAAGGGTCCTGAGGAAGACCCATAATAAGATATTTTTTTATAGACAGACAAAAAATGAGTGGAATCTCATTCTTTTTAGTTTAGTTTTTGTTTTGACTGAACATTGGTGGAAAGGCTAGCACTCAGGACCTGTGCCTCTGGGACTACAGATATATGAAAATCCAGAAAGTGAGGTTTGGGAAAAGGATTTTTGTCCTATAGATTTTTTTTTACATGATTCCTCACTGTATATTCCAAATATCCCCTTAGCATACTTTTCCTGTTACTTATATTTGTATCATAGAACTTCCAGTCAATCATGCTATATTTTATTCACTATCCATTAAAGCCCATATTTTCTTTGTTCTGGGGATATGGGTGCTTCCTTCCTATACTATGGACTGTGTGATAAATGGTCTTCAGTGATTTTAACCCTGTATGTGTGTGTGTATGTGTGTGTGTGTGAGGAAGGGGTGGGGAGAGAGAGAGAAAGGCAGAGAGAGAGGGAGAGAGATTAGCAGAAATAGAGATAGGTGAGTAGAACTGGTACACTTAAATAGAGTTCTGATTAATCCACACGATGAAGCATTTTGAGGAGAAAAGCCTAAGGTAAGCAAGATTTGAGGGTAAGACATAAATAATAAACTATAAAAATATTTCTAGGTAGGATCTGCTTTCTGTCAGCTCCCGAACTGACAAACATCCAGTGGGCTCTGGCTGAAAGTCACATGAAAGGAAGTGTGCACCCTTTTCAAGGGTAAGAGCAATCCTGCCTCCCATTTACTGATGTTTGATAGACCAAAGAAGGGCACTTTACATGGGACTCCAGAATAGCATTTGTTAAGCACACAGATAAGATAGAAGTTCAGAGACATTCCTGTGGTCACATGACTTCCAGTGGCAAAGCTGACGTTGCAAACCAGTTCCTCCTGAATCTATCCTTTTAGTCTTTCTGTGTATCTCCTGCTCTCTTGCTGGCTTTGTGCAGTTATCATTATAGTAACTTTTATTTTCCCAACAAGAAAACTTAAGAACAAATTATAAAAGTGTATAGATAAGAATATTACTGTTCACAGGTAAGCAAGCAAACCAACATTTAGGGTGACCGCCTCTCCTGGCTTGCTCAGGCACATTTCAGACGCCGGCGCACTCATACTTACACGGCCTGGAGTGTGCTTATTTCACCATCCTGTGCGGGAGGAAGGGCTTGCAGGCTGGTCATGGTTCAGCTGACACTGCTTATTTCTCGTTGCACTCCAGAGTTATCGTGCTAAAGATCAGCTTACACAAATGCAGTATTTCCTATTCTGTTTCGAAAGTCCAAGGGAAAGAAATACATTTATTTGGTGAAACTGGGAAGAACTGCTCTGGAAACTACCACAGGCCATTTACAAAAGCAGGCTATGGGTCACCTGCTTTCTTGTGGCTTTAATACAGGAGTGTAGCACTTCTAGAGAACAGCACATGTCAGATTCAGAAGGGGAGTAGGGAAAGGACACAGCAAGCTTCCCTTGAGTCTGTAAGAAGAAGTATTAGAGTCAAGAGTTAGATCTGCATTCTGGGAAAAAAAGAAAAGCTGGTTAACCAAGGCACAGGAAGGAAGGGTAGGTCACATTTTGTGCTTTCACAAGCTGTTTAGTGGAAATGTGGGTAAGTTTCTCACAGGTTTTTAATCTGAGTCTGATGTGAGTGGGGCTTTAAAAGAATCTTCTGGTGCACGCTGACTCACGTTAAGTAATTTGTGGGGAAAAAATCGAACTTTTGTTTTTATTCCAAAGTTATCACATATGCATTACTGGTGAATTGGCTGAAAAATTAGCATGACACACATTTTTCTGGAATGGTATTCGGTAAATCAAATTTGAGTCAAGCATACTGGGAACTTATTTTATCATATAGCTGAAGGAACAACATCATATCAAGTAGCAATGAAATAAAACTTGGACAAATTTTGAACATATTGGTCATAAAGCATAGGTATATAAGAATGCATATAAACTAAGTATAGCAAATACTATCAAACTATATTAAGAAAACTTTCATATCATGAATATTCTTACTTTATATCAGCTTCCCTACAGAACCACAGACTACAAAATCAAAACCTGATGCCTTTCTGAATCACAGAATACTGTTCTTTGGTGTCAGAATCTCTCTCCCACCTTTGTCGCTTTACTTCTCTCCATGAGAGGAAAAGTTCGGCCTTTTTTATGTTTTCAAAAGTTTGCATATTAAAAAACATGAAACGTTTCAGGGATCAATCAGTATGTGTCTTGGAAGTCTTTCCAGCAGTCTCGGCATACAACAGCTTTCCTTTGCTCAGTTCCTGCTCATTTCAGGATCACTGGAGTTGATTGTGGTTCTTCAAATCAAACTTACTCTGCCAAATCCAAGACCCAGAATTTATTCAGACTGTAGAAACATGCTTTTACCACCCATACACCAAAATACCTCACATTCAGATCAGCAACAGCTTTATTTGCTGATTCTACTCTCTCAAATTCTAAAAATACTCATACTGCTTCATCAGCAGGGGCACCAGGATTTCAAACATCACAGTTTCCAACTTTGCCATATTTTTCACATTTTCCCTTGGTTTCAACTTCCATGTCTTTCCCTCTTCTGCACAAACTCTGGTCCTCAGTAGGACAACTTTAGTAGGACATGTAAGTATTTCAGTTAATATGGGATTCATTGAATCCAGCTTCTTGGATGTGTCTTGGGACTCATGGGGATCCATGTGGTGTCGCCAGTATGAATCCTGCTGCCCTGTTTTCTGGTCTTTTCTACTGACATCATGGTGGTCAGCCCCTGCTCCTGTTTCCTTACACCTCAGCTCTCCAAGATGCACTTCTTCATGATCTTATGTGCCACTGTGCCACCCCATTTTTTAATATGCAGACTCTCTGGTTAGCAAGGGGAGTGGCCACACCCTGTTGAAGATTATTCTCTACCCTCTTTCTCCTCCACCAGGGAAGGAATAGCAGCTTTGGGAGATTATGATGAACAGTTTGAGTCCTCTTCATGAGGAAAATCTCAGAGTAACTCCTCTGCTCCTCTCCCTATGGGGGAAGGAGTGGGGGTAATAGCAGCACCTCCCATATTCTTTTCCTTCTATTTCTCATCATCAGAATCTGAATCTGATCACCTGCTGCCTCCACTGATCCTCTCTTTGACAGTTCACTACTTTCTCATAATTGTTAGGAAACCTAAGATCTTCAGCTAAGGGAATCCGAACCTCTGTAGCAGAAATCCCCTAGAATTGGGTCTTTCAAGCCTGTGGCAACCTGTGGCAGCATGTCATCCACAATCTGCTGGTCATCCAAGGAGTCACTTCGCTTTAGTCAATGACAAGGGTAAAGACAGTGCTTTGCTTTGGCTCTTTGTGTGAGTGAGAGTCACCCTCCATGCTTGAGGCTGCAGCCACAGAAAGTTGAAGGGTTGGGACCAGCCTTTGTTTTCCAGCCAGTGGTTCCCATTCTTAAGTCATCATACAAAGATGTCTTCTTTTCCATTGCACGTTGGTCCACACAGCCTCTGCCTATGGGCTCTGGGATGGGAGAACAGAGCCACTGGCCCACAGAGGGAACCTGTGAGTGACAGGTGCCAGGCTATGCCCACCTCTGCCAGGATGGCTTTGCAGTCCAAAATACAAGGCGAGGGAACATGGATGATTGTGGTTGTTTTAAAAGCAGTTTTTTAAACTTAGAAGACCCAAGGCAGATAACTTCTTTGAGGTCATTAAGAGGTATAGCCAAGCTGGAAATGTGGATCAGTGATAGAGCACTTGCTTAGTGCACACAAAGCTCTGGGTTTGATCCTCAGCACTGCACATCAAATAAAACATTACCTAATTAATTGAAGCTTTACATTTACATTCATTTTCTAATGGCATCTGACAAGTTAAGACATATTCAGGAATCTAACTTGTATTTGTTCCCTCCACATTTCTGTGGGTCATAAGTCTAGACCTGGGCTGCATGGGGCTGAGCAAAGTCTCAGGTATAGTCATGGAGTTTTCCAGGCCTCACTGGAGAAAGACCCACTGTGAAGTTCCTTCAGGTAGTTGTCAATGGCCAAATGATTCACGACTGTTTCTTTAAAGCCAGCAAAAAGAAAGAAGAGCCAAAAACAAGAAAGATATTTAAGTAATTGAATTTCAGCCCAAGAGATGATGTCCTATAATCTTTGCCATACACTGTAGCTGCTAAAGTGTCTTACCATGCTCTCTGCCACAGGTAACATAGCCGTGGCATCCCATCACCTTCACATGTCACACAACACTATCACAGGAGTAACATCCTGTCAGGTGAGCCGTATTCTGTTTGGTAGAAGCAAGTCAAAGGCTGCATCCTCAAGAAGCAAGAATTAGCCAAAGGCATGAAGATTAGGAGATGGGGAGGGGAAGGGGAGTGCCAAAGCCTCTAACACCGAGCCGTGTTGCTAGCTTGGCAATACCTCTTAATATAAAGTATTGAACATTCTTTAAACTCCTTTTAGTAAAAATAAGTGGTGAATGTTAGCATCTTAACTTTTATGTAGAGAACTTTGGGATTATATAGCCAAGATCCTGTAATTAGCTAAAAACTAGGTAGAAAACCCGGGTCTATTCTAGACCTTACAACTTTCTCTCACAGGTGTCTTGAGTGACAAATTTTAAGAGACTGCTAATGGGTGAACAGGTTAGTTATTTCCTTTGCAATTCTACTCAGGTAATGCATTTAAGTGAATTCAGTGATAGATTCATCTTTAAGAATTGAGGACAGTTGATACTCCACAGAAACACAAACCAAACAGTCACCACTGAAACTATAAAACAACTGGGATCTCATCTTATTAAAAAGCTTTTGGACAGAAAAATAAATCACCAACAGAATGAAAAGATAACCCATAGGTGGGAAAAAAATCTTAGCCAGTTGTTCTTTATGAAAAGGATTTATATCTAGAACATATAAAGAATTCAAAAGACTCAGAGCCCCCAAATTTAAAGACACAATCCAAAAATGGGCATCTGAGATGCATAAACACTTCTCAGATGAAGAAGTAGAAACATAAAATAAATATATGAAAAATGTTCACCATCACTGGCCATTCAAGAGATGCAAGTCAAAACAACATTGAGATTCTATCTCACCCCAGAAAGAATGACTATTATCTAGAAATCAACGAATAACAAATGCTAGAGGGGCTGTAGAGAAAAAGGAACACTTTGCCACTGTTAGTGGGAATGTAAACTCGTGCAACCACTGTGGAGATCAGTGTGGAGAGTCCTCAGAAAACTAGGACTAGAGGTCTCACTTGATCCAACTATTTCCCTTCTTGATATTTTCCCAAAGCAATATATGTACACCTATATTTATAGCAGCACAGTTTGTAATAGGTAAACCTTGGAAACAACCCAAATGCCCATCAACTGACGAACGGACAGAAAGAGGTGGTTTAAAAAAATGGAATACTACTCTGCCATAAAGAAGGATAAACTTAAGACATTTATAGCTAAATGGATGGACTTTGAAACCATACTCATAAGTGAAATAAACTGGACACATGTATAAATATCAAAAAATGTCACACTGTCTCTTCGGTGTGAAAACTTGAAAGTGTAAATAAGAACAAAAATGTATAAGAAATATTGTGAAATGAGAAGAAATTATTTAGAAGGAAAGGGGAACTAAGGAGGGTGGAGGGGAAAAGGAAGGAAGAGAAAAGAAAAAAAGACGTATAAAAATGGAAACAAACCTTTTAAATAAGGAAGGAAAGGAGGGTTGAAGAGAGGAAGGGAATGAGAAAAAGAGAAATCAAGATATATACAGGTACAAATTCCTTATGATGAATGTGGTTATTGATTCTTATGCATGTCTAAGTGGTACCAATAAAATAAAATAATAAAACTGTAAAACTCAAAAGGAAATGGTCAACCATAAGCAAAACTCAGGGGAGGTTACAACTGAAATTATCAGAACTTAAAGAGAAAATACAGTTTGAAAGAAATATATGTCTTGGGGATGCAAGATATATGCAACTCTCTCAACTTGATAAAGAGCATCTAAAAAACCCACAGATAATATTATAACATTGGAAAATTGTACATTTTCTCCCTAACATCAGGAATAAAGCAAAGATGTCATCTTTCACTCTCTTCTATTCAGGGCAGTACTGAAAATCTTGACTAGGTAAAAAGATAAGGGAAGGAAATAAAAATTATACAAATCAGAAAGAAAGGAACGAAAGTGTTTTTGTGGAAAATTCTAAAGAATCACTGTCTTAATTACTTTTCTCTCATTGCTGAGACAATATGCCCAACACCCAAAGTTAAAGGGGGAAAGGTTTATTTGCCTCACAGTTTGTACAGATTTCAGTCCATAATCAACTGGCTCCAAGGCAAATAGCAGAGGGCAACAGTTCATGGTGGTGGAAGACAGCAAAAGCAACAAAGGGGGGGGGGGAGAGAGAGGGAGAGAGAGGGAGGGAGAGTGAGATCACCCTTCCTGTCTCATATTTTATGCAGGCTACTTATCCTACTTTGGAAGTAGCACTTATACCCTTAATACCAGCACTGGGGCCATGAATCAGTCACAAACTCTAGAAACCCACTCTGATGACTGCATGACGATTTGAGGGAGCATCTAGACACAGCTTTTGGTCCCCCAAAGACTCATGTACATTCCTTTAAGCAAAAGGTATTCCCTCCATTTCCAAGAGTTGCCAAAGTCTTAAAAGTTTCAGCATTGCTGAAAAGTTCAAGTCCAAAGTCTCCTCTGAGATCTAAGGCAAACTCTTAGCTGTGAGCTCCTGCACAAATGAAAGGAAAGCTAAACACTTCCTGTATTCCATGGCATAAGGTATACATTTCCATTCCAAAAGTTGCAAACAGGGAGGTATATAAAGGAATGGGACTAAAACAAGACCAAAATACAGCAATACAAACATTAAATTCTGTAGTTCCATATGGAGCATCTGAAGTGATCTGTGGCAAGATGTGAACTGCAAAGCGCTTGGGTGTCTCTGGCCCTATGGCACTTCTGGTGGTTGTAGCTACTATGGCTCCTCTTTTGAACTGCTCTGCTCCCTCTCTGCAGTTTTCTTTAGACAACTCATGTTTCTGGCTTCTCCAAGCTTCTGGGGTGTCCACTACACCTCTGACTTTACACTCACAGCTTCACACACTTCCCTCTCAGGAACATATTGCCTGGCCTACCAGGCCCACTGAAATGTGGATGGAAGCATTCCTGACCGCACAGCTCTTCCATGCTGAATGCACTAAAAGCAGCAAGCATCATGTAGATGATGCCAAGGTCTGCTGCCAGCTGGAGCACGAGCCAGGCTTCCCTCTCTCTGGGATGCCTGGAGTACCTGAACTAATGAGCACCCTGGATCCAAGTCTGAGGAAAAAATGCTCTGTGCTGCTGCTATTCTAGAACATGGTGCAATGGAGCTATCTTCTCAAAAAGAAGTCTTTCACTTGTGCAGTTTTGAAGTTGCAAAGGGTGGAATCCTACTGCTTCTTGCAATGCCCTCAGGTCATCTTTCCCAGTTTCTTCTTAGCTTTATCTTTGCAGTCCATGGCTTTATTGGAGCTTCCCTTCTGACCAACCACAGAGTGTTTTTATTCATTCTGCTGGGTTATTTGCTCTTGAGTTTCAATTTAAATTTGACTGAAAGCACCCAACCTCAACCATGCTTGTGCTTCAACATTCAACTGCCTTAAAATTTCTTCTGCCAGATGAATTAGTCCAACATCCTTAAGCCTCAGGCAAAGTCTCTGGACATGAGCAAAGTGCAGACAAACTTTCTTCCAAGCCATAACACACATCATCTGGAGTCCACCAACCAGTGCAGTCCTTTTTCCTAGCAGAAACCTCGTAAGTACCATCTTTACTGGCAGAATTTCTATCAACCTTTTGGCCTTCTGAGCCTCAAACTGAATCTACCATACAGAACTGCCCAAGGCATTCCAGCTCTACTTTTTCATTTGGTATCTCTGAACCTTTCCAAACTCTTCCCACAAGCCATTCCTAAATGCTTCACAGTCACATGGTCAGGTATAGTTACAACAATGACTCCTCTTCTCTGGTACCAGATTCTGTCTTAGTTACTTTTCTCTTGTTGCTGAGACAAGATAGCTGACACCCAAAGTAAAAGGAAAAGGTTTATGTAGCTCACAGATTGTAGAGATTTCAGCCCATAATCAGCTGGTTCCAAGGCAGGGTGGCGCATGTCAGAGGTGCAACACTTTATTGTGGTTGCCCTTATATTGTGTGCAGGCTACCAGTCCTAGGGTAACCCTTAAACCCTTAACCCCAGCATTGGACTGTGAATGAATTACGAGCTCTAGAAATCTGCTCCTATGACTGCATGAGGCTTTGGAGGGACATCTAGACACAAACCAATGACAATCATCAATACAATATAAAATCCTGAAACCAATAAGTGAGTATAGCAAGGCCACAGGATATAAGGTCAATGTACCAAAAGTCAATGCCTCCTTATACATCAGTAGTGAAGAGCTGGAATTTTAAATTGAAAAGATTTTTAAAATACTCCCCTCAAAAATAAATGCTGAGCTCCAAAGCCAGCAAAGTCTGTATGTACAAGATCTCTGTTTTGGAAACAATAATACTCTCATGAAAGTGATCAAGGAAAACTTAGAGGTCTTGTGTTCTTGGATTGGAAGATTCATAATTTTCAAATGTCACTTGCTTTCAATTTAATAAACAGTTTCAAAGAATCCTGATAAAATCTGAGTAAGGTACTTTTAGGTATCAATGAAGTAATTCTAAAATGTATATAGTAAGATAACTGTGATGTTTGATACACTGTGTCAACTTGAGAAGTGCAGAAGTTTAAGTGATGCAGCAGAGGCTCAGGATCCTCACTTTGTAAACATTTTTGTCCTGTGCAAGAGGAGGACACCAAGATGGTGTGAGTGCTACACATCATTCTAGGGAGTGGTAGTCTGCTTAAAATATAAGAGAGAAAAAGAGAATTTTTAGATACATAAAAGGGTTGGTTCGTGAAAGAAAAAGTTGGTACTTTGGACTTTATTAAAATAAAAATGTTCTAATTTGTGGAAGGCACTGCTACTCCCCTTTTGCTCTTGTTGTTTTTGCTGTCTTCTGCCATCTTGAGCTGTTGCCCCTCACCAGGCCACCCTGTGTTGGAACCAGCTGATTATGGGCTGAAACCTCCACAAACTGTGAGCTAAATAAAATTTCCTTCCATAATTTTGGGCTTCGGGTATTTTGTCCCAGTAATGAAAGAAAATTAACCAAGACAATACCTAAAATAGCTAACAGTACTGGAATGAAGTTGGAACAATCACAATAGCTTTTTCCAAGAATTAGCTATACTAATAGGCTATAGGAACCAAGACAGCACAGTACTGGCAAAACAACATACATATGTATAAGTGGAGAAGAATGAAGTAGACCCAGAAGCAGACCCATAGAGGTCTAGAACCAATTGTTCTGACAAACAACTAATGACATTTCAGTGGGGGAGGATGGCTTATTCAACTTATGGAAATCTTTACATGTTTCAAAAATTGACTCAGTGTAGACATTAACCAGACATATATGTGAAACACAAAATTACAGTGTAAAACTTTATAAGAGAAAAATCCAGATTTCCCAGGGCTTGGTGATGAATTTTTAAATACATAAAAGGGTTAATTCATGAAAGAAAAAGTTGGTAGTTTGAATTTTATCAAAATAAAAAGCTCCCATTTTGTGGAAGGTACTGCTAAGAAAATCAAAAGATAATCCACAGACTGTGAGAAAATGTCAATAAATTTTGATATATCCATAAAATGGAATATTATTTAGTTATTAAAATGATCACAACAAAAGACAAAGAATTTTCAATTCATAGTGCTAACTGAAAGAAGCTAGAGTGAAAAGGTGTCATGGCATTGATATGGTTTAGAGAACAGGCAATTTTGTGGATGTTATAAAGCATTAATGTCTTGTCAGGGTTAGGAAGGTGGGGGCACTGAGAGAGTTCAACCAGTGGAGCACTGGAGGATTCCATAGTGTGGTTAAAGTTGTGCATGCCGTTGTAAGTGTGGATACGTGACTCTATGCACTTATCAAAATCCATGGAATTTTACAGCATCAGTTAGTCTTAGACTTTGCAAATTAACAGGAGCCCAGTTAGGTTCAGGAATCCCAGGATACATGCAACACACAGTCAAACTGAAGCACAATGTGAAGTAATCTAGTAAGAGTTTGGAAGGAAAAGATGCTGACCAAAGTCCTTTTGGAAATATATTCTGTAAAAATAAAGGAAAATAAAGCTGGACATTGTGGTACATGCCTGTAATTGGGAGGCTGAGGCAGGAAGATCACCTTGAGTTCAAGACCAGCCTGGGCTACACAGTGAGCTCAAGGCTGGCTTGAACTACACAGAGAAACCCTAACTCAAAAAACTTCTATGAACATTACTCTCCAGTTGAAAAGCTTGCTACCCATAAGAGAACTGGTTAACAATTCTGCCACTGCGATGCATCTATACTGGAGTTGAAGAATTAGGAATGATCTTCTAGCAACCATAAGCATATTTGGCACTCAGATCTTGATTTAAAATACAAGAAACCAGGGTTCACTGTAGAAATGATCTATTCTAGAGCTGGTTTATTTTAGCAGGAGCTGTGTAAGCATCATGCCTTACTATTATTTTTTCACTGCTAAGACAAAATATCCAACACCAAAAGTTAAAGGAAGAAAGGTTTATTTGGCCCCGTTTGTAGGGCTTTCACCTCATAGCTGGCTGGCTCCAAGGCAGGGTGGCATGGCGGAGGGGCATCGTAGAGCAGGTAGACAGAAGGCAGTAAGTGACAAGAGATCCCAGCAGCCCTGTTCCTGTCCCTTAGGTTCTGTCTAGACTACCTGTCCTTAGGACAGTAGCACTCGCATCCAGGGCGGGCCTTTCTGTCATCCACTCCCAGAACTATGCCAAAACCAATCAGTGGGCTAATTTAGAAATCACAAACATTCGGTCCTAGCATCACACACCTAATCTCAGCATCACACATTCTAGATCCAGCCACCTCTGAAAAGCCTAACCTACGACTACATGAGACTTTGGGAGGACATCTAGAACCAGGCCATAACAAGCCAGTCATATCTTACATTGTTAGAATATAAGGGAGTATTCAAAAAAATCAATAAAGAAATAGATATGTCAAAGGGACACAAAAATTGTCTTTGTGCATTATAGCCTTAATTGAAGAAAAACTTTTCTTTTTATATAGTTAATGCACTATGGGTTTTTATATATTTTTATGAAAACTACTCTCAACTTAATATCATTGAAATATTCTATGCCTTTTGTTAGTTTTTTATATATTCAAACTTTCACATTTATTACTTAAGCTACCTGGGATTTACTATAATGTTGGATAAAAGGCTAAGGTTTAATTTTTAATTTTAATATTTTTTGAATAAATAAGAAAAGCTGAGACAAGTCTGTGCACAAAACTTCCAAGTTATTTATATAAATGAGTATATGTTATTATGAAGTTGGAGCATAACTCTTCATTCCTCACAGCTCAGGGTGATGACTTCCTTTAATTCTTCTCAAATACTACAGTATGGAAAGGGCTAGCAGAGAATAATTCTACAGTAGAGATACCTTGGCAAGCACTATTTCAGTTAGGTGATGAAGATTTACAATACAGCAAAGTCACGGTAATAATATGTATCCTTACCTTTTCCATCCCTAGCCCTGTAGTCTAAGTCTAGTCATGAAAGAGACATCGGACAAATTGCACTTAGGAGATAGTCTGTAAAGTGCCAACCAGTACTTCTCCGATCACCAAGGTCACCAAAAGTAGGTAATGTCTGAACACCTGTCAAAAACAAAAACAAGGGAAAATTAACATATGATGACTAGATGTTATACAGTATCCTAGGTGCCATCCTAGGAAAGGAAAGGACATTAGGTAAACTGGAGCTCTGAAGAAAGTGTGACCTAGTTATGACAAATATACTATAAGATCTTAATAACAGGAGAACTGGATAAAAGTATATTTGAACACAATTTTTTGATAAATAGAAAACTTAAAAATGAACTGTACTAAAAATAAGTATATTTAAGTGGATTTGATACAATAAAAGAAGGGACACAAACTGTAGTAGAATAATAAAATATTAAAATTATTTAGGAAAAAAAATTTAAATGGAAACAAATTTTTATTTTGAAAATATTGGTAGACTTTTACTTTCTGGTCAGGCATATAAAGGACTTGGAAATCAATCCTAACATACAAAAGCCGAGCAAACTAAAAAAATCAACAATTTTTCTAAATCCATCAAGTAAGATCACGGGGCAAACTGCTACCACCCCTCTTGCGCAGACTGGTGAGAGAGGAAGCTGTGGAGAACTGCCGTGCAGAACAGCAGCACAGTGTGGACACCTCTATGCGAACCAAGGCTAGGGTGCAAAACCCACACCACAGCTGACAAATTGCTGGCAGTTCAGAGTAGGCAAGAATTAGAGATAGACATGTCAGGGATCCCAGTCACTTGGAGAGCATTCTCACACTTTTTTGGCTTTTACCTCCAGGTTCTTATAATGAATAAAGGAGAAAAGTGGCTAGTGCTTTCAGTAAGGAAGGGAAACTAACTTTTTCATTCTCTTCTTAACAAGGCCTGACATCATCAGCAATGAGCTTATCAGATCCTAAATTATAGATTTTCTTTCACAGCCTAATTGACCTGGGTCAAGGGAAATGTACAACTCCAGGTGGCTCTAGACATCCCTCCCACCTAAGAGGCAGGCAAGTGACAAGTACCTGTGGAGTCCACAGTAAGAGGCACAAGCTCAGTGTAAGGCTGAGGTCTGACTATAAAACACAGAACGTTCACCACCCGCGCACCTCATCACCATGAGGCACATTTATAGCAGTTCTTTTTCCCAGGTGGTCTCATGATTACTTTTTTAATCCTTGAAGATTTTGAGTCTCATTTTTTTCCTACATATTTTAGATGTTCATGTGATTTTTATCTTTTATTATGTCAATTTAGCGCACCACATTAGTTGATTTACATAGTTTGAATCTGCCTAGCATCCAAGAGGTAAATCATGTTTGCTTGTGTATGATCTTTTTGATGTGCTGTTGGATTCCCTTTTCTCCTACTATGTTTTACACATCTTTTTACATTATTCAGGCCAATGAAGAAAAAAATTACAAGGCATAATAAGGCAAAAAGTACAATTTGAGGAGACAGAGTAGGCATCAGAAGTAGAGTCAGACATAGCAGAAATGTCATAATCATCAGGTTAAGAACTTGTTTTTCAGTTAATTTTTTTATTAGTACATCCTTGTTGCATGTAATGATTACATCCCTCATGGGAAGTTGCTACATGTATGTAACACATCTTAATTCTTTTTCATTTCTATCGCTCATGTCCCTCTCCCCTCAGATGGGGAATTTGCAAGAACTATTATTAATGTGCTAAGGGCTATAAAGGATAAAGTAGACAGCATGTAAGAACAGATGGGCAATGTAATTACAGAGATGGAAATTCTAAGGAAGAATAAAAAGAAATTCCGAGGATAAAAAATACAGCAACAGGAAAAGGAATTAAATGGCATATTAAAAGAATCATAAACCAGAGCAAGTAAAATTTATCCCTGGAATGAAAAGATGATTAAAAATTTGTCAATCACATTATCAGAATAAGAGATAATAAATCACATGATAATTTCAAAAGATGCAGAAAACTGTTTGACAGAATTCAACATCTTTTGATGAAGGAAAAGTTCTTCACAATAGGAAGAAATTACCTCACCATAGGAAAGTCTATATATGAACAATCCATAGCTAACATCACACTTAATGATGAAAAAATTAAAACTTTTTCTTTAAACTCAGAAACAAGGCAGTGTTGCCTGCTCTTGTTACTTCTCAGTATACTACTCGAAGCCCTGTTGCAATAGGCATGGGAAAGAAATAAAAGGCACCCAAATTTGAAAGGAAGCTATAAAATTGTCTTCATTTGCAGATGACATTTGGGGTACATGTATATTAAAATGTAATATGTACATGTACCAAGACCTCAAAATGTATATATAGCAAACACATACAAACAAAAAAGTGGGGGAAAAATTAGTGCCTTGGTTGGCTGTGTAATACAAGGACTGATCCCACTGAAGTGGATTGCCTGATGCCACCTTCCTGGAAAACTCTTTGGCCTATGCCTTAATTTCAAGTGGGAACTTCAGTGGGTCTGAATGTTCCCTGGAATCAGATAACATGTTAGTGGATGCTATATGCCTGGCATATTGGTCTAGAAACAGTTGTAGACACTGAATAAATGTTTTATGAGTGAGTGAGTTAAAAAAGTTTGTTTTAATTAATAAAACATTTGGTAAGGTTGCAGAATATAAAATTAACATACAAAACCAGTTGTGTTTGTGTATACTAACACTGAGTATGTGAAGAAGAAATTCAGAAAAACAATCTCACCTATAAAAGCATGCAAAGAATAAAGTATCCATAAGAAAATTTAACTACGGAGTTGGAAAACATGCATAACAAAAACTACAAGACAATAGCAAATAAAAATTAAATAAGGTACAAACAATTAGAAAGATATGCCATCTTCAAGGGTAGGAAAACCAAACACTTTACAAATGTCCATATAACCAAAGAAGTTTACAAATTTAAAGCAATTCTTTGTCAAAATCCTAATGGCTTTTTCTTAAAGAAATAGAACAATTCCAAAATTCATATGGAACTACGAAAGATTATGAGCCGACAAACCAAACTTGAGAAAGATAAACAAAGCTGGAGGCATCATACTTCTCGCTTTTAAAATATAGTGAGAGATAGAATAATCCAAACAATGTGGTATTGGCATAATGACAGATATACAGGCCAAAGGAACAAAATGGACAGCCTTGAAATAAATACAGAAATACGTGGCCAACTGATCTTCAGCAAGGGTGCCAAGAACACACAATGGCGAAAGAACACTTCACTTGTACCATACACAAAAATCAACTCAAAATAAATTGAAGACTTAAACATAAGACTGAAAACTGGAAAACTTATAGAAGAAAATAGGAGAAAACGATGTGATGAAATCAAAAGTACAAATAACACAAACAAAAATGAAGAAGTGGTACTATACAAAACTAGAGTTTCTGCACTGTGAGGGAAATAATCAGCAAAGTGAGAAGACAATGAAGAGAATGGGAGAATATATTTACAAAACATATATCTGAAAAGATATTAATCTATAAAATATATAAAGAGTTCCTACAGTTCATTAGTAAAGAAAACTAATAATTTAATTCTTAAACATTGGCTACAAGGACCCCAAAAACTCCACCAGAAGGCTCCTTGAATTAATCAACAAATTCAGCAGTGTAGCTGGATACAAAGTCAACACTCAAAAATCAATAGAATTCGTGTGCCTAAAGAACAAACAGACTGAAAGAGATATTGAGGAAACCATACCTTTCAAAATAGCATTGAAGTACTGAAATATTTAGGAATCAATCTAACAGAAGAAGTAGTTTTCAATCAAAACTATAGTGTTCTGTAAAAAGAGATTGAAGAAGATTTCAGTAAATGAAAAAATAGTCCTTACTCATGGATGGGAAGAACCAACATTATGAAAAAGGCCATACTACTAAAATTATTATACAGAGTAAATGCAATTCCCATCAAAATACCATTAGCATATCTCACAGATCTAGACAAAACATTCCCTAAATTCATCTGGGACCAGAAGATACCCAGAATAGCAAAAACAATCCTGGACAACAAAGATAAGTCAGGTGGAATCACAATCCCTGACATGAAATTATACCACGAAGCTATGGTAATAAAATCAACATGGAACTGGCTATAAAACAGACCTGAGGATGAATGCAACAGACTGGAAGATGCAGCCACAACCACAAACACACTCAGCCACCTAATGTTTGACAAAGGGGCCAAAGAAACTCACAGGAAGAAAGTTAGTCTCTTCAATAAATGCTGCTGAATAAATTGGCTTGCCACTTGCTGAAGACTGAAAATAGACCCAAGTCTATCACCCTGCAACTAACTCAAGTCAAAATGGACCACAGATCTCAATATTAAAACAGAAACACTAGATCTATTGGAAGAGAAAGTAGGTAAAAATCTTGAAGACATAGGAGTAGGCAGAAAGTTCATGAACAAAAATCAAACTTCAAGGGAAACACTTCAAAGAATCAACAACTGGGACCTCATCTTACTGAAAAGTTTTTGCACATCTAAAGAAATCACTAGCAGAGTAAAAAGAAAACCCACAAACTGGGAAAAAATCTTAGGTGGCTGTCCCTTACACAAAGGTTTTCTATCTAGAACACATAAAGAATTAAAAAATGTTAGCCTACCCAAATTCAAAGACCCAATCCAAAAATGGGCATCTGAGATGAATACACACTTCTCAGATAAGGAAATACAAATGGCAGATAAATTCATGAGAAAATGTTCAACATCATTAGTCATTCTAGAAATGCAAATTAAAACAATGTTGAGATTTCATCTCACCCCAGTAGGAATTGCTAGCATTAAGAAATCATCCACTAGCAAATGCTAGTGAGGTTGTGGAGGAATAGGAACTCTTTTTAATTGCTGGTGGGAATGTTGAAAGGTGCAACCACTGCGGCAATCGGTTTGGAGATTCCTCAGCAAACTAAGCCTAGAGGTCACCTTCAACCCACCTATTCCCCTCTGGGTGTTTTCCCATAGGATCTGAAAACATTGTATCACAGTGATATATGTGCACCCATGTGTATAGCAGCACAATTTGTAATAGCTAAATTGTGAAAGGGACTCAAATGTCCATCCGCTGAGGATTGGATAAAAAAAATTGTGGCGGAGACTTCCGGGAAGATGGCGACCGGGTAGGCAGCAGAGAGAGAACCTCCCAGGGGAATACCACCCAAACAATGAAATATAGCAATATGAAGACAGAAATAAGGACTTCCGGGAAGAAGACGACCAGCCGAGAGAGCAAGTGCGGAGGGAAGAATGGCTTCAGCTCCTGAACCCGACAGAGAACGCGCTACTGGGACAAACTGTGCCAAACCGGGCAGCGCTCCGAGATCCCACTCAGAACCCCACCCCCGCAGCCAGCGCTGTGCGAACTGGAGCAACAGCGACCGGCCGGCGGGATTTCTGAGTCGGGGAAAATCTCCATCCAGGGAAAAACATCTGAACGGCACTCCTGTCTGCACGATCACAGGGTGAGTTAAGTGCGCGCTCTAACCGGTTTTTCCTGAATCGGGAAGAAGCTCAGCCCAGCGAGAG
>PVLD010023478.1:0-27300 GCA_004027595.1 Dinomys branickii | reverse complement strand
AAAAAAAAAAAAACACAAGAACCAAAAATCCAAAGACAAGAAAGAAAACAGGCATACATCAACAACAGCAACAACATCAACAACAACAACAACAGAAAAAAAACACCGCTTGTTGCTGCTTTACATATTGATATCTTCGAAGTGTGTGTTCAGGCTAACACATACAGATATACACTATTAATCTAATATCCTGTCAGAAGAGGAAAAGAAATCCTTTTACATTTTGGGTGAGAGTGTAAACTAGTATAACTAGTATGGGAATCAGCATGGAGCTTCCTCAAAAGCTAAAAATCAAAATTTCATTCAATCCAACTATTCCATCTCGAGATGTCTTCCCAAAAGAATTAAAGACATCACATTGTGGCGCATATATAAACATGTTTATCACAACACAATTCAAAGTAGCTCCCTTTGCCTGGACTACAGGACCTCCTAACCTTCCCCTATAAATGTTACCTTTGACACCATCTGGAAGGTTTCCATCATTTCTTACTCGTGAAATGTCTTCCTCACAAGTATGTGTAATATTTTTATTCTCTTTTAAGATGCGATCTGTCCCTTGCCACTGCTGTTAAGGTTGCATCCGTCCACATTTTCTTTTCTGCTTTATTGTTTTCACAGCGGGTCTTCCATCTGACCTTTCTGTGGAATTCACTTGTTCAACTTGTTTCCCATGTGTTGGCCCTGTCCATCTCACATGACTAGCTGTTCACTGGAAGAATCAGTTCTGAGTAATGCTGCAATCCTCACACCCACAAAGCCATTTCAGTTCCTGGAAGTCCCTCTGGCCAGCCTGGCTGAGTGTATGAGGAGTGGGAGGTCATTCACCTGGGCTGTATCACAGGTGAAGACTGTGAACTTCTTCCAGCTGGCCGTGCTCCGTGTGTGCCGTGCGACCCGGGCACTGGTGATTTGTGACTCTCCCTGTTTGTTCTGGGTTTGACGCAGAGCTGCTGATCTTAACAAGGTTCTGTGGTCTTACGTACCTCAGCCTTCAAGTAAGCTTCCTTCTGTGGCGAATGGAACGTGTCCCTGTGAACACAGTGTCCGAGTGTCATTTCAGGTTCTTGATTGTTATTTTCCCTATATGTGCATGGTGCCTTTCTGGTGTGAAGGGTTTACCTTTTAGTATGTGTTTTACTGGACATTCTGGATTATTGAGATTTTTTTAAGATTTTCCCCTTGTCACTTATGATTCAATTTTACTGAATTTTCTGTTTCTAATATTTATCTATTTATTTATTTGCTGTCTTTGTGTACAGTCTTTATCTCAAATAGTTGTTAAAGCGCCTTTGGCGCTCCTTATGGCAGAGCAATGATCACCACTTACAGAAGCAGGCTGTGTACAGAACTTACAGGTCGGAGGCAATACTAGCTGAGGCTGGCTGCCAGGCACAGAATGCAGTCCAAGAAGGGAAGAGAAAAGAAAGGGCCCCTGTGAATGTACTTCAGCTACCATCACAGCACCTGAAGTTCTGGTCACAGACCATAGGTTCTGGTTCTGGAAGGTTTGGGCGCAGTGTAGGTATTTCATTTGTCTATTGGGCTACACCCCTGGCTGAGGTGCAATTAGATCAATGTCACTCAAGTTCCTGGGCAGTCAAACTCATGCAGGAAAGAGTCCCAAACTGAGGATCAAGTTCCTCCGGATGTCATTCCAATCGTTGGGAAAACTGTAGATGCCCCGGAGCCAGTCTCGTGCGTTGTCTAGAATTTCGGGGGTTCCCTTTGGTTTTATGTTTCCTTTTGTTTCATTTTTGTAGCAGTGCTGACAGAAGTGACTCATTAGAAGAATACTCAGCGCCAAGTACAATCACCTCAGAAGGAGAAGTACCTGGCAAAGCAGAAGCACAACGTAAATATTAGGAAATAGAAGAATCTGGCTATACCTCAGAGTTTTAAATTATAAAAATGGACAATAAGAACAATGCATTCAGTACATCTGTATGTATGGATTTCCATTCATGTTATGATGATATATGTTAAGATTCTCTCAATGACTAAAGACTAAAACCCTAAATGAAATGCAAATGTTCACCTTTAGGAAAATTCCCAAGATGCCACTGTTAGAAACATATTGGAAGGTAAAAGAGCAATTTAGGAGAAAAACTGGTCTAAATCTGTAGAAAAAAAATTACAACACTAACATACTTGAGAAATGCTGCAAGTAAAAGAGAAAAAGGGATTCATTAAAGAGTTGGTCCAGGGAAACCATGAATTAGAAGTGACACCTACCTACAGAAGGCAGCAGATTTTGGTTTGCTCTGTAGTTATTGAGAGGAGCAATAGGGGTGAGAGCAGTCAGTTCTGAGTTATGTTACTGTGGCCACAGGTTGGCTAGCATGGAAACAGCTGAGGCGTGGGAATCTGATGGCCATTGGAATAGGTAAGGGATAAGCTTCCTGGGAAGCAGGCACAGGTGAGAACAAGGGAAAGATGTGGCAGATGTTCTGGATTATTCAACAAACACCAAAATGATCAAAATTGTACTAAAAGTGGCAGGAGTGAAACATTTAAAAAGTGGACCTGTGACGGGGCTGTTAAGTAAGAGAGTGTGAAAGGGTGACACAGGACTCAGGTATTAGGATCGAGGCTCATACCTAAGGAATGCTTTAACAATCCCTTAGTATTTCACAAATTTGCTACATTCATTCATACCCAGGGTGCAGGCAGTCATCACAATGTGGTAAATAACCTACTGGGATTAGTCTAGCTCAGAACAAGACAAGAAAACTGGACCTAGAACTGTTCTTTGCACAAAACCTGTTTGCCCTCCATTTCTTGCTCCACAGACACAGGTTTTCGTTGTGTAGAAGTGCCAGATGGGAAAGAAAAAGGAGGGTGCGTTCATGTTTTGAAGAAGTTTGACATGGTTGAAAAGGAACAGAACTGAAAATAAGACTATTGAAATACGATGTTTGGGCCTGGGGATATAGCTCAGTTGAATAAGCGCTTGCCTGGCAAGTGCAAGGTCCTGAGTTCGATCCCCGGTACCACAAAAAAAAAAAAAAAAAGAAAGAAACAAATACGATGTTTGTGCTTTTCCTATGTCTCTTCTCTCAGTGCCTCTGACCCTAAAGATAGCTCTCTTCTAGGAAGAGAAGTATGTCTGTCCTCTTCTACTGGTTTCAGGGGTCTCTCCCTGGAGAAAAGAACAGGTTCACAGGAATTCATTACTGGCTCTCCTGCAAGGCCACCGCATGCCCCTCGGAACTCACTTCTCAGCTACCCAGCAGAGGCAGGCAGTGCTGAAGAGCAGCACCTTGGCAGTGAAATGCTCACTCGCCTTGGCTGTGCCTCTGGCCACCTGTGTCACCTGGGGGACGTTGCTGACTCTCTTTGAACCTAGGGTGCTCCTTCCCAGTATGGGGCCATCAGTATCTACGTCGTCGGTGGGAAGGGACGCTCCAGGGAGTCAGTATGCAGAGTCTTCTGCTCTGGAGTGGCTGCCCAGCGGGTGTGGTAACCAATATTCCAGGAGGAAATTGGAGATGGGGGGTCAAATTAGGAGCCCCAGCCACATCTCCACTTTTGCGGTTGCTACGTACTCAGTCTGTGGGGCAGGGCCATCTCAAAGGAAATCACCTTGGATGTGGTTGGGACCCATCCTCTGGCCATGGAGAACGGTGAATGCAGGAAGGTTGCCCAGACCCTCTGCCATGTCAGTTGTCCTGTGGCCACCTTTGGGCTGGACTGCCTGGGCTCTGAGCACTCTGACCAGCAACACCAACTGGGAAAGGACATTCTAAAGTAATAAGTATGACAAATGCATTTTCTCAAGTCTCATTTCTGTAAACTTAATCCCTATAAAAAACAACGAGCACAGGAAAGCCAACCTCACATCCACAAGTGTCAACATTCTTTACCCGGTAACCCGGGAACATCTCCACTAAAAACAGTGGATGCAGAGTTCCCCTGACTGAATGCAGAGTGAAACAGCAGCTGTCCTGTCTCAGGAAGGCGTAGGGAAGTCATAGGACACAGTCCCTGTGTGGCTAGTGTCATTGCACAGGCTGCCTGGCTCTAGACATCATGCAGTGATAAGGATCAGGAGAAGATAGTTTACAATGAAAACCAGACTGAGGCATGCAGAAGAGGGTGGGAAACGACAAGCTTTGCAAGTCAGCTGCGCTTTAGAACCAGGCAGGAGTGCAGGAGCAGGGGATACAGGGCATGCAGGCTGCAGCATTCTGTGTGAGCTCAGAGCTTTGGCCCTGGGCATACCTTGCATGCTTCCTTGGCACTGGGCTAAGTCTAGCCTAAAACTCCTTTTGCCTTAAAACTTGTTTGACATTGAGCTCATAGCAGCTTGAACCTTGATTGTCCCTTAGGGTGGCACTGACTGAAGTTGCTCAGCTGTGCCAAGGCCACTTTCAGTTCAACTCCTTTTCTGGGCTTTAGTGCCTAGTGTAGGGCTACTCTGTGCTAGAGGTCTGGGGTCTGCTGACAAATGATAGGCACACCTGTGCCGGGCCATCTGGAAGGGAGAGCTCAGTCCAGGAGGGGGTTTTACAACAAAACAGTGCTGGTACACGCTGCAGCTTTGTAGTGAGCTCATTACAGAGCTCTCAGCTCAATTAGGGAGTCTAACTTGGTGATTTAAAAAAGACTTGACCATTCTAGGAAGTAGAAGCTTCTCAGTAGGAAATCCGGTATATGACCAAATGTGGTCTTGTGACTGGGTTATCATATGTGATGCACTTGGCCATCTCCTTCACTGACATCAAGGCTCCGCCCTCCACCACCTTCTGCAGAATCTCTTCTTCTTTCAACTGCTTCTCCTTTGCAGACGCTTTGTGGGCTTCAACCATCTCTTTGAGGTTGTGGTGCAGATCCAGGAGGCTGATACTGGACTGAGGGCCCAGAGGGATGTCGTCTTCATTGCCCCTGGGTTCACTGTCCTCAGCCTTGGGGCAACTTGTTGCGGCAGTCCTCTCGTCGTTACAAGCTTGCTTTCTTGGGGGTTTGGATCCCTCCATCCTTGGCCATACACTCTACAGCCTGGGTTTCCTTCGTGAAAAATTTCATTTAAAACAAAAATTAGACTGTTATAAAAGTCTTTCAAAACTCAATGATAGGAAAATGACTGACCCAATTAAAACAGGGGCAGAAGAGCTGATAAACTGCTCCACCAATGACAGATGGCCAATAAGCAGTGTATGATGCTCAGAATCAGGTCCAGAGAGGAGCTTCCAAATGAAAGCCATGAGTCCCCACTACACACAGCATGGAATTACCGCCCAAATCCAGAATGCTAACAGCACCACATGCTGACTGCAAGGTGGAAGCAGGAACTCTCCCTTTATTCTTTTTTTTATTTTATTTTATTTTTTTGCGGTACTGGGGATCAAACTCAGGACCCTGCACTTGCTAAGCAAGCGCTTATTCCACTGAGCTATGTCCCCAGCCCCTCTCCCTTTATTCTTGATAGAAACGCTACTTCTAAAGACCTTCTGATTTCTTGCAAAAGGAAACAGACTCTTCAAGATAGTGTCGTGATTACAATCCTTGGTATTGACTCCAATGAGCTAAAATTTGTATCTGCACCAAAGTCTGCACACAGGATGTGTACTGCAGCTTCATTCTTCCTTGCCAATAACTTGGAATCAAGCAACGGGTCCTTCAGAAGCTAAATGGATAAACTGATAAACATTGACAAGCAATAGTATCCAACCTTGAGAAGAAATGAGCTATCAACTCATGAAAAGACATGGAAAATTTTAAGTGCACACCACTGAGTCAAAGAAGTTAGTTTTACAAGGCTACTGTTGTATGATGCTAACATACAATATTTTAGAAAAGACAAAGCTGTGGAGACAGTAAAAAGATGGGGTCTCTGGTCAAAATTGATATTTAACAAGACATAATTAGAATTTTCTATAAATTTAGCTTAACACCTGTACAACAATATTTAAATAAGGCTTGGTATGGTGGAGCATGCCTGTAATCCCAGTACTTGGGAGGCTGAGGCAGGAGGATCATTTGAATTCGAGACCAGCCTGGACTACAAAGTGATCTCAAGGCCAGCGTGAACTGCATAGCAAGACCCAGTATCAAAAACAAACAAACAAACAAAAAAGCCCAGGTGGCATTCCATTTTTAGGTGAGATTCCGTTTCCAGTCAGCAAAGTTTCCCTCTCCTGAAAGTGGTCACCTCAGTGGTTGCAATGGGCAAGTCAGACTTATACGTCCAAGGCCATCGCCAATAGGATTCAATCCAAACAGCTTCAAAAGCTGAGCTGGGATTGCCAGGTGTGTCAGAAGCAATGCCAGGACGAGAATGACCTGAAGTGTCGCTAGATGTCAGAATCTCAACAGAAACAACTATTGCTGGCCTCAGAACGTCCTCAACAGTCCATGGGTCACTCTTCAGAGAGATTCCACAGTGACTTTGCAGAGCTTCTCAGGAGACACTTTGGCACCAAGCACGTTCATAATAATATTATCTACAATGAGTACATCAGCTGGGCAGAGCACAACCATATGATTGCTACTCTGTGGAAAATGCTCACTTCACTCAGAAGCTGGACAGAGAAGGCCTGTGCAAAGTGAAGGGGATTCCCAAAGGCTGCCATAGTCAATATATTCCCCAGCAAGCGGAGCAAAAGTAAAAGAAGCAGGACCTTGATGAAGAAAAATCTGCCAGCTGGGGATATAGTTCAGTGGCATAAGTGCCTGCCTGGCAAGCATAAGGTCATGAATTTGATCCCCAGTACCACAAAAAAAAAAAAAAAAAAAAAAAAAAAAAAAAAAAAAAAAAAAAAAAAAAAAAAAAAAAGCCAAATTTATGGAACAAATGCAAATAGGTCTGGAAAGGAAGGAGAAGGAGGCCTCGGTCTGTACAGAATTAAGCAGTGAAAATGAAGAGAAAGTTACATGTAATCTGAGCACAGGGGCATGCAATGCAGAAGCAACACCTTCCAAGTTAAGTTCTTTGGGGTCCAGTGCACTGAAGCCTCTCAGGCACACTAGGGATACAGAAGCACCTTCCCAGAGCTCAGTGCAGTCTAACCAAGAGAAAAAAAAATCCGCACTCGATGAAATCATAGAGCTGGAAATCCTTGTGAAAACTATAAACAAAAACCTGGGAGAGAAATACCATGAGAAATAGGGTGTTGTTACAGAAGTAACCAACAAACACGACCACTGTAAGAACATTTGATTCTGGAGACAAGCTGAAATTTGACCAGACTCATCTAGTGACAGTAATTCCAGCACTAGGAAAAAGAATTCTAGTTTTAAATGGAGGTTTCAGAGGAAATTAAGGTACCCTAGACTCCACCAATGTAAAAACTTTGAGTCATTGAAACTGGCCCTTTAAAAGTATGTATAGTTGAAGGAATTCAATATGAAGACATTTCTAAAATTTCCTGAGTTGAAACTTTTCTTAATGCATTCAAGTCCTAAAGCATCACACTGGTGTTTGCTGAAGTATTATGAGACTTTACTGTGCTAGGGTATTTCTTCCAATAAAAGAAATAGATTCTTTTTGTTTGTCTTTTTGAGACAAGTTCTTGCTATGCAATTCAGGATGGCCTTGAGCTCACTTTGTAGCCCAGGCAGGCCTTGAACTCACAACAATCCTCCTGCCACAGCCTTGCAAGTGCTGGGATGATAGGTGTGAACCACCACATCCAGCTTCCACCTAAATTTCACCATGGGAAGACTTACCCGTATTCCGTGTGGAATGCTTCTCTTCCCTCCTTTCTCCAGGTGTCCCTGTTGAACTTTTCGTCCTGTGCTGGCCTTCTCCAGTCTCTCACACTTTGAACTCTGTGATGGGGCTCTAGTTATTGGGTTAATAACATCCCTTGGTTATTTCAGGCTTATCAGGTCCACAACCTCCTGAACGAGTGTAAGGCGAAGGCAAATGGAATGATTTCAGGGCTCCAGGAGGATCAAAGCCATCTCACAGAAGTCAAGAAGACTGTGACCTTCTCTGGGTGGCCTGTATTTATTTAGTTATCAGAAGAAGGGAGGGGTGTACTCAAGAAGGGTGGAACCACTCAAGGACTTCTTCCAGTGAGGTATTTAAATGAATGCCCCCAGCAGTGTGATGCCCCAGGCTATAGGCTTTATCTTGTTGAGGTTGGATCCAGGTGTCCTTGGCTGTGAGTTTGTCTCATTCTTTCAGGCTGCACAGCTTCATCTACCATTATAGGCCTCAGTAGGGATCAGTGACTCACAGGTTCACTTATTATGAGTCCACTGCCCATCTTAACACAAGGAGCCTAGGCCTTGAACAGACTCACAAGTAAACATGAAAAGCCAATTGGTTAATCTAAGTCCTGCTCAGGGCTGCTTTGTAGTGGTCTCCATCACATGAAGCCCATCTCTGTGATTAGACCTCAACTGTATAATAGAAAGCCCAGTCTAGAGAACAGATTCTGAGTTGCTCTACCAGCAGGAGCATGTCTTGCCCAAACACATTTTGTGGAGAAGACAGAGCTGGATGGCATGTTCACACCCTAAGCAGTGCTCCTGGCTCAGTCTCACAGAGAAGGGGAGTACACAGAACTGCTGAGGGCTGGGCTAGAGAAGGTGAATGGCTCCTTGTCCTTCTCCCTGCTTTCATGCCTGTGCTTGTGTTTATATTGGTGCTTCTTCCTGTGCTCGTGATGGTGGTGGCACTGGCTGTTCAGGAGGAGGTGGCCTCTTTTGTGCATATGGAGAGCAGAGTGGTGCCACAACCACTGCTGTATGCTCATCTCTGCAGGTGGACTCTTCCTTACCTCCTCCCTTGCATGTGAGGTCCAGGCCCCAGGGGCCTTCGGTGTGGGAGCATCATCATACCCTGCCACACATGAGGGCAGCAGGGTAGACTGGGCACTGGCTAGGCGGCACTTGGAGAGACCCAGTGTGGACAGCATCTTCACCATGCTCAGTTGTTGGGAGATGAAGGCCTGGCTGTGGTGGACAGTTTCCATGTCTATCTCCATCTCCTCATCTTGAGAGCTTGGGAAGGGGTTCTGAAATCCAGCCAGCTGTACATGACTGCTTGGGTTACTTGTGGCTTCTTTGCTGCCTGTGACTGAGTGGAATTACAGTCAGGTTCAAGACAGCTTTTCTCTCCTTCAGATTAAGAAGCAGTCTATGCTAAGGCAGGGCAAACAGGAAGGTCTGTTGAGGCTGAAGACTGTGAAATTCAGGTCCACGGTACCACAGCGTAACATCCAGTCATGTGAGGTACCAGAATTCATGAGTTTCCAAAGCTTATCTACGAGGTCTTCATTGCATAAGGGAGACTGCATGTTCTTTGTAAATGGTGGGTTCTTTGTCAATATGTTGAGAATCTTATGCCTTACATAGGGCATGGGATCATTCTGAATCACGTTCAGTAGCCACTGCAGCTCTTCATAACTTCTGTGCACTTCAGTGTAATTAACCACTACTTCCAAAGCTGCTACCCTGATGTCCACAAAGTGGCCATATTCAGCACACAATTTTAAAACAGTGGGGTCACTCGGCACATGTTCATTCTTCTCAAGGACCCAGATGGCTCTTAAGCAACTGACAGTGATGGTGTGCCTATAGCTTGGAAGAAGTTTTTCCATATTCAAACCCTTGAGCTACACATCCAAATTCCTCACTTCATTATTCACTCTGACAGCCGGCATGACACAGTGGGCCAGGGCATTGATCATTTTTGCACTGTAATAGTTATCTGAAAACTTGTTCTTCCTGTTGTCATAGTACTTAATCAAGTCTAGAATAAATGTGAGGACTTCTTTGGGACAAAGGTTATGAACATCTTTTAACAAGGCCATTGCAACAGGCATAGTCTTCTGGTGAAAATAACTCTGAAAACTCATAAAATTGTTTTCACAGTGTTTGGGCAATTCTTACAGCAGAACATGCCAGTGAAGAGGAATTTTATGGCCGGTGGTCCTATCCACATGCTCACCATGGAAGTGGCAATCTTGGCCAGGCAGAAGCAGGTGGCCATGCACACATGATAGAAGCACTGCTCCTGCTCCAGGATGCGGGTGAGTACCAGACACAATGCAGATGTGGGGAACTTCTCCAGCATCAAGATGGCCTCTTGCTGTGCCACCTCATCGAGCTCATAGCACAGCTCTTACTGCACATGAAATCTGCTTGCTTGAACTCCACCTTCCTCAGCAGCAACAATCAACACATGGGAACCATAACCTCGTGGCGTTCTCATAGCCACAGGAGAACATGTGGATGCCCCTGTCTGGCAGGGTCAATCTGGACCCACAGCAAGGGCAAGCCAGTGTCCAGCGCAGAGAGATCCATATCAACTTCTCCATTCACCAGTGGGATTTACTTCTTTTTATTTCTTCTGCTTTTGGAATGGCAGGGAATGTTGTGTTTCAGGTTTTTTCTTCAATCTGCAGTGTATGGTTGAAGGAGTGACTTTAAGTGGTCCTGCTCGAATGTATTTCTGAGTTCCGGAAGATGTATAATCCTGTTTGATTTCTAACTCTAAGACATTTCATCTTCTGTTAAATGCAAAACTTCCATAAAATTTCACCACTCCACTCTGATCTACCCAGTGTTTATTAAGGGCTGGATGTCTTTGCCAGAGACATTTGAAATTGATTTTAAAAATCCAGATGTGGAAACCAGCATCTGACTCCACATATGTGACTGGAAATTCTGAGATGAGGCAGTACCGGCCAGATTTAGCAGCTTACTGAAAACTTAGACATGAATTTCATGCTGATCATTTTCTCAACTAACTGCATCACAAAGTGAGCTTTATACTGAAACACAGTGTGGTACTCCTAGGAGAGCATATGTGGGTGCTTGATGGAGAAGTGCAGGTGGGACACTTAGTTTTCAGTTCATATGCCACTATTTTATCTGTCTCCTCTTTAATCCAGTGGTGGTGCTCATTCATACCGAAAGTTTTCTTCATCCAAAGTCCACAAATATAGCTTGAAATTCCCTTCAGTATCCATTCATCAAACAAAGACATTCTGGATGTGAAACATCCAAAGAACTGTTGAGCCAAGGACTGTGCTAAGCACCTCCTTGTTAGAGGGTTCTTGTCAATAATCATGGTGCTGTGCAGGTGATTTGTACTGAAAATGCTCATGGACATATAGGCAGCCACCTCCACGTATGCCTTATCGATGAACACAGTCTCACAGCATGAGTACAGGTGCTGAAACATGACGATCTCCTCATAAACCTCGAAGACTTCATGAAGGTAGGACGTGGTGTGTTTAAGCAGTGGAAGAAGTTTGGGCAAACAAAAATGAGTGACCTCGTGCATGTAGGGGTCCACGAGAATCTCGAAAGGCCCGATAACCAGGGAGATGTTGGAGGCCATGTTGAGGATTGCAAGCATGTAGTGGAAGGTCTTCTTCTTCATATCATGGGTGTAGACCATCACCATTGGAGAAAGCCACCATGGCAGCATCGACTGTTAACTCCAACTTCCACACACACAGCTCAGAGCTGGAATTCACATACAGGAACCACAACCCCATGGAGTTCTGGTAGCAGCAGGAGAAGATGTGGGTGCCCCTGTCTGCCAGGCTCCCCTCTCCCTTGGGCACCATGAAGTGCAGGCGTCCTTTGGGCCCATCCAGGGAGACGTTAATGTGTATCTTCAGTACCTGCATTGTGTTGCCACATCTCTGCAGTTCAGGTGGGTCCATTTTCCACCTCGGAGGCCACAGCCCAGAGTGCAGAGGTGTACACATGGGAAAAATAACTGAGGTTTCTCTGTTTGGATTCACTGCATCAGACTTCTAAGGTCGGATCCTTGTAAGTAAAAGCAGCCTCTAAGTCATTGATCCTTACTCCATGTATTCTACACAGTTCGCTGTTCAGCTTGATTCTATTCAACTCTGTGGCTGTGGGAAGTATGGTCAGTTCCACTAACCTCACAGCCGATCTTCTCCAGCAGCTAATACTGTTGATGCAGATAAGCTAATGGGTTAACTTACTGGACTGTGGGCTCTCAAAGACCTAGTCGCCCTTCCTGTGCATCCTGGGGGGTGGCGGGGGGATGAAGCCCAGCACGGGGAGTGCTCGCAATGTCTTCCAGGTCCCTGTTGCACTGGGCCCAGCCTTATGTGGATGCAGCAGCCTCAAATGCACCCCTTGAGGCGGCTCCTCCTGCCACGGGTGACCGGCTCCAGTCACAGAGACGCGTTTCCACAGGCCATCCTGTTGAGCTTGATCTCTCAAGGAAAGCGTTATTTAGCTTGCAATCTGTGGAGGTTGCAGTCCACACTATGCTGGCTCCAAGGCAGGGTGGCACATGGCACAGGGCAACCATTCGTGACTGCAATGGAAAACAGCAAAAGCAGCAAGAGCAAAATGGGAGAAAAGGCAAAGAGTAAGTCTCTTTCCCAGCCTTGTATTGTATGTAGGCCGCCTGCCCCAGCGCGATTACGGCACTCACACCTATAATCCCATCACTGGACACTGAACCACCCAGAATCTCAAACTACCCACCCTAGGGTGGGTGTAGCACTCACACTCATAATCCCAGCCTTGAACCATGAATCCCACCACGAATGAAAGACTAGAAGCTCGCCCTGTGCCTGCATAAGGCTTTGGAGGGACATCTAGACACAAACTGTGACAAGCCCTTGATACATTTTCTGTTTCCTCTAGTTCCTTCTAAACTCTTCCTTCCAGGGAGCAGTCTTGCAGCTGTATCTGTTGTGCCTCTTTGCTGAACCTCCGTCTGCATGAATCTGAGTACAGATTCTTAGTACTGGAAGGTAGAGCCAAGCTGAAGTGAGGGCTGGATCAGACTCAGAGCTCTAAGTTCTACTTCTGTTTACTCTCCTAGCTGCCCAGTACCAGACTGGGGGAGAGAAAGATGGCAGGAAAACACAGAGATCTTGGGAAATGTTTTGAATGTGGCTTTAAGTGGGTAACTTTTGTCTTTTTCTTGAAGCAAAGGTTTATTTTTATGTTCAGATTCTAAGTTGGTCTAAACCATGGTTTAATAATTCACAGTAGCTCACCAAAAAGTAGCTATTCTAAGAGGGGTCTGACCCCCTGAACTTCTAAATACATCCTCTGGGAAAAGACGAAAGAAGTATAAGAATTTATATATGCAGAGCATAGCTAAGATAATTGTACTACTAATTTTTATGGCTTTATTGAAAGGAACAGTCAATGTTTAATTGATCAATTTTACATGCCTATACTTGCGTATCTGGTGACCAATTTGAAGATAACAATATGTAATACAACAGCCAATGTTAATTTCCTATCACCTTGTCTGAAATTCTATGCTGCTTTTATTGTTTTTATTTTATTTGTCTGTTTTATGTTTTGGTTGTTTTATCTTTAAAATAAAAAAGAGTGTCTCTCTGGTACATCTGACGATTTGCATTTTATATTCTAAGACTGTGTCCCTTGCAGCAGGGACTGTGGAAGTGTGCTTAGGGGTAACAGGACTTACAATGTCACTCTTTAAATTGGTTTGAGACAGTAGGCCTCTTTAAATGTGGTAATGTTCTACAGCTGGACAACTTGGCTGAAAAAGGAGGGTTTGGGTAACTGTACTGTATTTCTGACCAGCTCAGCAGCCTTCTCTGGCTCCCTGCTCTTGAAGATTGCCTGACACTGAGAAGCAAGTACCTCGCCTTCCTGGGCTCTGACAGGAACAGTTTCCAAGTAGCCTCATCCAGATCAGCCGGCCATCTTGCCTAAAAGTGAGGAGTCAGGAGGGGTAGGAGTTTGTTGAGGCTACACTGCATCTTTAAAGGAGGAAGAGATTTCAAATTAAGGAATACAGAGAAAGTAGCTCCAGAATCTGGAAAAAGTAAGGAAGTGAATTCTCCCCTAGGGAACATCAGGGAGCAGAGCCCTGAGGATTATGGTCTCAATGGAGTGAAACTGACTCAAACCTTGCCCTCCAGAACTGGAAGAGAACATGTGTGTGCTGTTTTAAGCTTCTGGGTTGTGACCGCTCGTTAGAGTGGCACCAGGAATCTCAGGCCTCCAGCCACACAGGAAGGAAACACAGAGTCCTATTAGTGGCCTGAAAGTTTGATCCTGGAAGCCTCAACATAAGTAAAGGAGGATAGGAAGTTGCCTTGCTTGTAACTGAATCTGCTCCTCTGAAGGAACACCAAGGGCAGGGTGTGAGGATGAAGCTTCTACACGCTGGGTCAAGCACCAGGGATGCTGGGTAATGTGGGTAAAACCCCACACTATCTCCTCACTCTAGCACTCCCCTTGGTCAGGCCCAGTCCGGCTCACAGGTCAGAATCCTAGCAGGCATCATGCTTGTTACCTCCTGGAGTCCAACCCAGACTTCTGACACAACCTGGTGAACCTGGGTCTCAGCCCTGTCTGTGGGCTGCAGTGCCAATGTGAGGGTTGTTACTGCATGGCTATCTCCATGTCCCCTATGCAGGATGACCATGGCATGGTGCTTCTCTGTGGGGTGGAAATCTGGAACCCCACTGCTGTCACTGTCCCTACAAATGGAGAAGAAGCAGGAGGGATTTATGTGTGTCATGCACACAAAAAGAGATAGCTGCGGCTGCCACAGTGGTGATGGGAGCCTGTCAGGCCACACAGCGGCCCAGCCATGTGTCTTCTCTAGGGTTCCCGGCAGCAGATTCCCCTCCTAACCTGGCCCCGCCCAGGCTTCAGCATACACCCTCAAGTGGTCTGCATGTCATCATGTTTGAGGCATCAACTGATAGGGTCAGAATGGACCTGGTCCCACCCCATGTGGAACAAGAGGTTGGGCACTAGGCCAATAGGTTCCCAGCATAGGAGCTGTGCCCACTTCTGCTCATATTCTGTCTGGAGTAGGTCTCTCCCACTGCCTCTACCCCACCCACTGTACACCCCCTTGTCTTGTTCTCCATCTCCTAGTATGGACAGGGTCCTGGTGAGCTGGTGGTGGCTGCCTCATACACAGCCCTAGCTCCTCAGTCCAGAGGGGTCTGCTGCTGGCACTCAGTGCAGGTGACCAAAAGAGGCCATCAGGATTGGCACCATCAGTGCTTCTGTTGGGCTGGAAACCCCTCCTTGAAATCTACTCTGGAGCTGAACCCAGGAACAGGACTAGAAGTGCCTAGTCAAAGCCAGAGTGAGGAAGGCACCATCCTGCCTGGGCTGGGCTCAGGCAAGCATGACGAGGAAAATGGCAGGGAAGCCAGGATCTGTGCCCTGTGCCTTCTCCCTGCACCTTAACAGCAGGCTGGGTTCTGGGGACAGAGGCCCTGGGATGATGAAGGTGTGAGCCTCACTCCACCATTCCCCATCCTCATGGCCCGGGGACAAGGAGCTCAGACACGCAAACCTGAGGTCATGTGTTTATTTAGCAGACAAGGGAGGATAAATGCGGAGGGTGGCTTTGGTAACTGCTGCATGGTGAGCACTGTGCTGCAAGAAGATTCGTCCACCTCTCTCACTAGTACTGTGTCTGTGGTGGCAGCCTGGTGGCACTTCTGAGTGAAGGGAAGACCAGAGTTGTCCCGAATATAGGAGGAAACTGAGGGAATGGCAGAATATAGATGCTGGGGTTTGGGATGGGTTTGAGGGAAGAAAGGTTTTCCAGAGTGCCCCATTCCTCCTTGCCTGCCTTCCCATCAGCTCCTGCCCCTCCCTACTCACTGCACATTCAGTCACTGTTGCACCTCTCTGTGGGGAAGAACAAACATTAAAACAGGCAGGTGAGGGGGAGCACTCATGATCTCTGAGTATTAGGACTCCTGCACTGCCCATTCTGCCTCAGGCCCAGGCTGGACAAGAAGCGAAGGATCTGGGGATTCCCTGGCCACTGGAAAGTAAGGACATTTCTATCTGCAGAATTAGCAAGCCCCAATAGAAAAAGGAGAATGCCCAGTGCAACAAGATCCAAGATATGGGGAGGAGATGGCCCCGGGAAGAGAAACCCTAAGTATGAATGACGTGGCCCATGACAGCAGCCCAAGGTATGGGGAGCATCTGGTCCAGGGCAGCATGAGTGGGAGGTCTCTGCCCTGGGCCTGAAATTTTGATCTGGTCAGACTTTGGTTAAACTGGCAGGGAAAACCCTGGGGCCATGGTCCCTGAGGACCACAGACCCTAGGTGGGAGCCACTACCTTTCTAGTGACTGGATTAGGGGACTGAGTTTACTCACCTCCCTCTCCCTGGTGGGGCAGCATTTGTTTTAAAGAGGCCCCACATCACCTCCCCCTCTTCTGTGCTGGTCATTACTCATGGGGACAGTGAAGACAATGTTGGCATCAGTGAAGCTGACGTAGTTGGCAAAGGTGACAGAGGCGTCCTTCATTTCAGAGCTCAGCTCCTTGGTTCTCCCTGTAGCCAAGATGGTTGGTGAGTAATCAAAAGAGAAACACCTCAACATTTTTTAAACTCTCAATCTTCCCACCTCCTCAGCCTCCCTGGCACTAGTGTGACAGGCATGGGGCAGCACAGATTGCTCAGCCCTTAAATGCTGTAGACCAAGGGAGGGAGGTCTCAGACCTGTCTCCCATGGAAGGTCTGTGAAAAGTCCTCCTCCCTGAAGGAGTTTGAAATGGAGAAGTCTCTCCCCCATGTGACCAGGAATGGTGTGAGGATGCACCATAGAGATCCATCTTGAAGTATATCCTGTTCCTGACAATCTGCTCGGTGCACACCACAGCAAACTCATTGTCATTGTTAGCTGCCACTGTCATGATGTAGCTCTGTATTCCACGGTGACCTGCAGCATGGCCAGACTGGAGTCATTCCTGCCTTGGTCAGGAGAAAGGGTCTGATCCCTTGGTCCATGACTGGTCAACAAGGGCTTCTTCACACATGACAGCATCACTGAGTTGGGCAGGGAGGCCTGTGTCCTCCTGGGAAGACACTGCCTGGAGAATCCCATTGACAGGGTCTCACTACTCAGGACTCATGTTTCACATTGCTCAAGGTGAACTGGCCACACTGGACACTTGGGACAAAACTGATAAATTGTTCACAGACCTGGCCCCTGTCACAGGAGAGATAGACAGGGTTTAGCAGGGAGATGGCAAAGACTGGGGCCCCTAGATCTATCCATAATAGGACCAGGCTAGAGCAGGATTCTGAGACCCTAGTCCAGCACAGCCTATAGCACTCTGTCCCCAGGTATTAAAGGAGCCATATTCACACAGCTCCATGGTCCTGGGCTTTCCCCTCCAAGCCTCTGCTTGGTCCGCTGTGGGGTCACTCTTCCTCCCTCCAGCACTCAGTCTCTCCCGCTGCCTCCCCAGTGCAGCCCATCCCCCACACAACCCTCAGGCACTGAGCTCTGCTGTGATCTTGCTGCCCCTTTCCCGCCTCTCTTAGGAATTTCCTCTGAGCTTCCAGTCTGCCCAGTGCCAAGCACTGTTTTAATTTTGAGGCCACACCTGACCTCTTCCCTCAGTCCACATCATTTCTGCACCTGAGGCACACTCCCCTGCCCTCTTTTTGACCCTTCATCCTCAACAGCTCCAACTGCAATCCACACAGTGGCCAGTGGCAGAACACCCTGCAAGTGGAAGAGGCCGGGCTTCCCTCCTCTGAGTCCTCATCTGTCCCTCCTCTGCCATCTCCAGTGAAGGCCTTACCTTCATGTTCGTTCCCTTCTCACCTGATGAAGTTGTTCCTGGTCCCAACCTTTACAGAAGCCCCAGGTCAGTCCCTGGCTCTGGTGAGATGCCCAGAAACTGACATGAGAGTGCTTTCCCCAGACTGCTCATCAGCCCTGCTCCTGTGGCCACAGTGAAGGCTGGCTGCTTTGCTGCCTCCTAATTTGAGGCTCTCTGACTCAGAGTCCATCAGACCCTTCTGTGACCCTCTCGTACCTCCTTTTGTTGTTGGTGGTGGTGGAGGTGGTAGTGATAGCGGACAATGAAATCAGGGCCATTGTAATTACGTACATCCCTGGACTTTTTCTTTTCTTTAATTTGCTCTTCTATTCTTTTCGTTTTTGTTTTTTTGATATAGTCTCCCTATGTTGCCCAGGATGGCTTTAATTTTGGGATCCTCCCAACTTACCCTCAGGAGATGAGCCTGCTAGGATCAAAGGCAGGACGGCACTACTAAGGTCACATTCTTACCAGGCTTATGGTTGTGCTAAAGTCACCATGGGGGTTGATGGAAGGAAGCTGGGAAGAAGAGAGAAGAGTATGGAGAGGGAGAAAGAGGGGAAGAGCAAAGAGGGGTTGGAGCCATGCATCCCTCAGCTCGGGTCACCCCATGACTGTGACATCCGTCTGCCTCTGAGACCCCGAGGAGGCGGCAACTTCACCTGAGCAGGGTGGAGTTGAAAATGAAGCTGTGGTCATATTCCAGCTCATAGGTGATGCTGGACATATTCATCTCATTTTCACTGCCGTGCAGAATTCTGCTGTCTGCCGTCGCTATGGTGTACCACATCCCCTGGAACTGCAAGGGACTGATGATGGGCAGAGGCCAGGAATGGCCCCAGAGGCCCCTTACCATGCTCTCCCTGCTGCTACCTCTAGGCAGCTCTCTGGACAGCAGGGCCCAGGGATGGTCTGCCCTGGAAGCTGGCAGGAATCAGGTCCTCCAGGTCTAGGAAAACCCTGGGTGAAGAGTCCAGGATGGGGTGACCCTAGGCGAGTGGTTGCTGTGTGTTCCAAAGCTTCAGTTTTCGTGTCTGTACAGGACTGAAGACGGCCCCACCCGGTGGCGCTGGATCTGGACTCTAGTCCTGCTCCTCCCAACCTCCTCAGGCCGGAGCCTCTCGCCGCTCTGCTCCACTCTCTCCCCTCTCACTGTCCTTTTCTCCGAGACCCTCCCTACAGCTGCCCTTCCAGAGCGCTCACCTGCTCATCCCTGAAGTCTGGCTGCACAGGAACCCCGCTCAGAAGTGGGCTTGGCAGCGGTGTCGACAAGAAGTCCTGAGCTTGGGCCTTCAGTACGCCCAGCAGGGTGAAGCCCAGATACAGAAGACCCAAGGCCATGACTCAAGACAGCCGTGAGCCTGGCAAATGCTGGAGGATGAAGAGGATAGATGAGGAGACCAACCTGGGGGGACTATTTATAGTCCAGGTGCCTGCTGCTCTCCTCGGGGTGGGCTGATCCATCGTTTGCTAAATCCAGGAATGGTGAGTCATTTGCCAACAAGTCCTTCAGATACACATGACAAGATATCTGCTCCTGATTCCCCTAATCAGGACTGCACGAAGTAGAGAGAAAGGAAAAGGCCAGGGGACAATAGCAACATTCCCAGAGCTCTACAGTCTTGCAGGGATGCAGGGACAGGGCCTCCCTGCGGGTGCGCTTCTGTGCATCAGATTGACCCTATCTGTCAGTCAGAAGCTTGGGTCTTTGTCATCTCTGACCTTTCCCAGAGTGGGTTTGTGACAAGGCATCATTCCTGTACCTGCAGAAAGCAAAGAATTTGCTAGGCATGGTGGAGCATGATGGCAGTCCCAGCACTTGGAACAATGAGGCAGGAAGTCTTCTGAGTTGGAGGCCAGCCTGAGCTACTGAGCAAGACCCTTTGGGGCTGGGGAGGGGAGATAAAGAAGGAGAAGGACAAACACAAACACAAAGACAAAGGACGGCTCCACTCCCACATGCTCTGTGAACCTTCTCTGCTCTTCTGGGAGGATTCTACCCTTTGAATCAAAATCCTAGGATTCCCCCACACTTACAGCTCATGGGTGATGTGATCTGGTCGGGTTGGACATTTGGAAAACTAGTCTGGATCCCGTATTCATAGGCCTTCCTGTGAGAATGAAAGATGTTCGGGTGTTGAGCTGAGAGATGACAGACTTCAGCTCCCTGGCCTAGACCAAACGGGGCCAGAGGTCCTACAGGATTCCAAGACCCCAGTCGAGGACAGCCCATGACAGCCTATTCCCTACTATGGCACGGTCCCTCTCTGACTGCTCCGTGGCTGTGGACTTTCCCCTCTGAGCTTCTGCCTGGTCTGCTCTGGGGGTCACTGGTCCCTCCCTCCAGCATTCACTGTTTCCTGTGCTGCCTCCCAGGGGCAGCCTGTTCTACCCAGACCCCAGGCTCTGAGTCCTGCTCTTATCTTGCTTCCTTTTTCCATCACTCCTGACAGACCCCCCCCCCAGTGAGGCTTCAACAATCCCCACAAAAGCTTTGAGGCAGAGTGCCTGCTGGAAGAAGCCAGAGTCCACTGTGTGTGTGCAGAGCAGCACCTATAGCTGGATCAGGTCCACCCTGGGGTTTTCTCTAGCCAGAAGCCGGGACAACTCTGGCTGGTTTTATCCTAGCTGTAAAGGCTCCCTGGAGGAAGACCTGGAAGGCTCCTCTTCCCAGGGACAGGCCTAGCTAAGGGTGCTCAATCTACCCCTAAGAACAGAGAGACACGCCTTGGAGTTTCAATCTTGCATCTCAGGATTCCAGTCTGACTCTTGACCTGATTTGCAGAAGCACAGCCTGTGAGCAGTGTCTGTCTCCACCAGGAGGGGCACAAGAAACCACTTCCACCCAGACCAGGCAGCATAGAGTGAGGGGCAGAGAGGTTTAGCTGAGTGATTCAGCAGGAAGCCAGGGTGCTTACTTAGTATATATCCTGAGCCTGTGGAAGAGGAGGGCATGGAAATTGTGTGAGAGCTACATACCTGCTGAGTGGTGTAGGCAGTTTACAATGTAAGGGAAGGAAAGAGGCTTATTGCTGCCATTCCTCCCTTGTGATGCTTGTTCTTGCTGTGCTCTGTTGCCATGCAAGTTTGCCCTTTGCCATGTGCCACTCTGCCTCAGGACCAGCCAAATATGGTTTCACCTCCACAAACTGTAAGCTAAATAAACGTTTCCTTCCTTCATTTTGGGCGTTGGGTATTCTGTCTCACCAATGAGAGAAAAGTAACTCAGACAAAGTTCTTGCCCACACTGAGGCTTTGGCTTCATCCCCAGAGCCCAAGTAAGAAAAGATAAATGAAAATAAAAGAGAGAAAAACAAAGACATTAAACTAGGACCATGCTGCATACCTGCAGCCCTAGCGATTTGGGAGGTTGAGGCAGGAGGATTGCAAGTTCAAGTCCTGCACGGGCAAATTAATGAGACCTTTGCTCAGAATAAAAGAGGGCTGAGGATGTAGCTTAGTTGCAGAGAACCCATGAAAATGATGCCGAGAGAGACTGACACAGAGACAGAGAAAGAGACAGGAGATAAAATAGGAACATAAATCCATGAGTTCATTTTGGGAAAGACTAATGACAAACAGAAATTTAAAGCAATTTCATTTCACAGGAAATATATATATAATAAATAGTAGGCAAACAAAAGGCTCCTAATTGTAGGTTTTATAGACATTAAAGGAAAAATAAAAGAATGTTATAAGTAATGAAACAGATTTACTAGCAAATAGCAAATCACCAAAATAGAAGCAGGGAGACCTAAAAAAATATCTGAGTCATCTCGATATAGCATTGAAAAAATAAACAATCAGAAAGGAGACATAGAAATTTGTAATTTAAAAATAAAATTTACATCTTCGGGACACCAGCCCAGATTAAATATTTTCCCTTCTCCCAGAAGACAATAAACCTGGGCCATTCCTTTTCACCTACAAATGGATTGGCCCAGTGCAGTGTTACCTGCAAATTCTCCTCCTTCACCTCTGAATATGATGCTTGAATGCCAGGGGGTCCTGTGCTGTGGTAATCAACAATGAAACAGTGGATGGAGGAAGAAAGGTGTAAGCAAATTTGTTTGGAAGATGTAAAGGCAAAGAAGAAAAAGAAAGCCAAGGAGGTAGAACTCCCCCTAACTGTGAGTAGAAGACCCACAGGGGATCTTCGTCTAGGGCTTATAAGGACATGAGAAGGATGTTTGGGCCTTTGTAGTCTCTCCCTATAGGTGACTACGCAGGCATCTGTTACAGTCTATGCAGCATGTTCACACAGGGCCCATGTAGGGCCCATGTACCATGAGCCAATGGCCTGCTTTATCATACTCAGGAGGTCACAGACAGCTTCAGGGCCAAGCAGATATTTTCTTAACATCCCTGGAGTGTGGTGAATCAGCTGGCTTCTGGCAACAGAAAATGCAGGTGTGCACCTGATTTACCTGTCTGAGATTATTTCTATGTTTGTACAGGTGTAGCCACTGAGAGCGCTAAGAGAAGCCCTGAAGACCAGGGTGGGAGGTTCAGGCCTCAGTACAGGAGGGGAGGGGTCACCTGTGCTGAAGTGGAGGAGATGGAAGAGGTAGGAGAGGGACCCCGAAGCCATAAGAGGCCTTGAAAACCCGATGTCTGAATTTTCTCATACAGAGCCAGGAAAGCAGGAGGATGGGATAAAGTACGGGTTGCACTACTCCTGCTCTGGGTCTTCTGGGGTCTGCTTGCTCTCTCCACAGGCCAGAGCCTCTGTGGCTGGGCAGCTGCAGATGGCTCAGACCACCGGCCCAGAGTGGGCAGGTCTGGGCATGGCTGCCAAGCCCCAGATGGGCTTTCAGTTGCATCCTTCTGATCTGCTGCTCCGTGTGCTGCTCCCACCTTTGCTTTGTAGATCAGATTGGCTTGAAGTCACTATGCAGCCTAGGTTTACACTGAAATTGTGCTGCTTTTTTTTTTTATTTTAAAAGTAAAAGAACAAAAACACTAACAAACATACACACAATAGCACAAGAACAGTACAAAAACCGAACTACAGGTGGCAGGGGATCGACAATGGTTGTTGTATTACATGTTGGTAGCTTCAAAGTGTATACTCAGGACAATACAAATAGACATGCAAGGTTGATCGAACAGCTAATCACCAATTGTTTCCCACATCAATATGACATGAGACGACAGTGCAACTATGTCAGCCATCCCGCACATACATACATACCTACTTAGCTATCCTCCTCTTCCTCCTCTCCTTCCCTTCATCCCTATTGCTCTCTACCCTGGAGCACTCTCCCTTCATACCTCCCAATCTATATTCTCACCTCCAGGTTCCTACACTAATGATACTATACGTTGTTTACACATGCACATCTGGTTTACCTCACTTATGAGTATGGTCTCTAATTGTGACCATTTGCCTATAAAAGCCCCTAGACTGTCTTTCTTTACAGCTGAATAATATTCCATTGCATAAAAATGCCACAGTTTTTTAATCCAGTCCTCTGTGGATGGACATTTGGGCTGTTTTCATGATTTAGCTATTACAAATTGTGCGCTATAAACATGGGTGCACATATATCACAGTGATATGCTGCTTTCAGATCTTCTGGGAAAATACCCAGAAGGGGGATAGCTGGGTTGAGTGGGACCTCTAGACCTAGTTTGCTGAGGAATCTCCAAACCGTTCTCCACAGTGGTTTCACCAGTCTGCGTTCCCACCAGCAGTGCAGCAGAGTTCCTATTTCTCCACAGCCTTGCCAGCATTTGTTATTGGACAATTTCTTGATGCTGGCCAATCTTACTGGAGTGAGATGAAATTTCAATGTTGTTTTTATTTGCATTTCTCAAATGACTAAAGATGTAGAACATTTTCTCATGCATTTATTTGGCATTTGTATTTCTTTATCTGAGAAGTGTGTATTCATCTCAGATGCCCATTTCTGGATTGGGTCTTTGAATTTGGACAGGTTCATGTTTTTTAATTCTTTGTATGTTCTAGATAGAAGGCCTTTGTCCGAGGGACAGCCAGTTAGGATTTTTCCCAATCTGTAGGTTTTCTTTTTACTCTGCTGGTGATTTCTTTAGATATGCAAAAACTTTTCAGTAAGATGAGGTCCAAGTTATTGATTCTTTGAAGTGTTTCCCTTGCAGTTTGATTTTTGTTCATGAACTCTCTGCCTACTCCTATGTCTTCAAGATTTTTACCTACCTTCTCTTCCAGTAGATTCAGTGTTTTTGTTTAAATATTGAGATCTGTGATCCATTTTGACTTGAGTTTGGTGCATGGTGATAGACTTGGGTCTATTTTCAGTCTTCGGCAAGTGGCAAACCAATTATTCCAGGACCATTTATTGAAGAGGCTATCTTTCTTCCAGTGAGCCTGTTTGGCCCCTTTGTCCAATATTAAGTGGCTGAGTGTTTTTGTGGTTGTGCCTGTATCTTCCAATCTGTTCCATTGATCCTCAGGTCTGATTTTGAGCCAGTACCAGGTTGATTTTATTACAGTAGCTTTGTAGTATAATTTCAGGTCAGGGATTGTGATTCCACCTGACTTGACCTTGTGGCCCAGAATTGCTTTTGCTATCCTGGGTCTCTTCTGGTTCCAGATGAATGCAAGGCATGTTTTCTCTAGATCTGTGAGGTATGTTGATGGTAGTTTAATGGGAATCGCATTGAATCTGTACAACAATTTTGGTAGTATGACCATTTTCACAATGTTGCTTCTTCCTAACCATGAGTAGGGAACGTTTTTCCATTTATTGAAATCCTCTTCGATCTCTTTTTTCAGAGTACTGTAGTTTTCATTGAATAGATCTTTTACCTTTTTTGTCAGATTGATTCCTAATTATTTCATTTTCTTGGATGCTATTGTAAAAGGTATCGTTTCCTTAATTTCTCTCTCAGTCTGTTTGTTGTTTGTGTATAGGAATGCTATTGATTTTTGGGTGTTGACTTTGTATCCAGCTACTCTGCTGAATTTGTCAGTTAATTGAAGGAGTCTTCTTGTGGAGTTTTTGGGGTCTTCCATGTAAAGTATCATGTCATGTCCAGATAGTGATAGTTTTACTTCTTCCTTTCCTATCCTTATTCCTTTTATTTCTCTCTCTTGTCTAATTGGTCTGCCTAATGCTTCCAGAACTATGTTGAATAGTAGTGTTGACAGTGGACATCCTTGTCTTGTTCCTGTCTTTAAAGTGAAAGCTTTCAGTTTTTGTATATTTACTATGATGTTGGCTGTTGGTTTGTCATAGAAGGCTTTGATTAAATTGAGGTAGAGTACATCTATTCCTATTTTTTCTAGGGTTTTAACATGAATGCATGTCAGACTTTATCGAAAGCTTTTTCTGCATATACTGAGATAATCATGTGGTTTTTGTCTCTGGCTCTATTGATATGGTGTATTATATTAATTGATTTGTGAATATTGAACCATCCCTGCATTCCTGGAATAAATCTAACCTGGTCATGGTGTATAATTTTCCTTATTATTCGCTGCATTTTATTTGCTAATATTTTATTGAGTATCATTGCATCTATGTTCATTAGGGAGATTGGCCTATAGTTCTTTCTTGGTTGGGTCCTTCTCTGGTTTTGGTATTAGTATGATACTTGCCTCCAGAAATGATTTAAGGAGAATTGTTTCCTTTTCAATTTCATTGAAGAGATTGAGGAGTGTTGGCATTAAATCTTCACTGAATGTTTTATAAAATTCTATTGTGAATCCATCAGGGCCTGGGCTCTTCTTTGTCGGTAAGTTTTTAATGACATTTTGAATCTCATTACTTGATATTGGGTTGTTCAGGGTTTTTATATCTTCCTGGTTCAACTTTGGTAATTCGTACCTTTCTAGGAATCTGTCCATTTCTTCTGGGCATTCTATCCTATTGGAGTAAAGATTCTCAAAGTAGGTATTAATGATCTTTTGAATTTCTGTAGGATCTGTAGTGATTTCATCCTTTTCATTCCTTATTGCATGAATTTGTGTTCTTTCCTTTCTTTTTTTGATAAGATTGGCTAGAGGTTTATCAATTTTATTTACTCTTTCAAAAAACCAACTCTTTGATTCACTTATTTTTTGTAGAGTTTTCTTCATCTCAGTTGCATTAATTTCCGCCCTGAGCTTTACAATCTCCTCCCTTCTCTGGGCTTTGGGCTTCACTCGTTCTTCTTTTTCTAGAAGTTTGAGGCGCAACATCAGGCTGTTTATTTGTTCTCTTTCTGTTTTCTTTATGTGTGAATTCATTGCTGTGAATTTCCCTCTGAGGACTGCTTTCATTGCATCCCACAGATTCCTGTAAGTTACATTTGTATTTTCATTTGTTTGTAGGTATTTTCCAATCTCTTCTCTAATTTCCTCTGTGACCCATTGGTTACTCAGGAGGTTGTTGTCTAATTTCCATGTATTTATAAAGCTTCGGAATTCCCTTTGTCATTAATTTCCAATTTCATTGCACTGTGGTCTGATAATATGCATGGGATAATTTCAATCCTTTTGCATTTAGGTAAGTATGCTCTATGGGCTAGAATGTGGTCTATTTTAGAGAAAGTCCCATGTGAAGCTGAGAAAAATGTGTATTCTGGTGTTTTGGGGTGGAACACTCTGTAAACATCTACTAAGTCCGTCTGTTCACACGTTTGGTTCAGGTCTGTTATGTCTTTGCTGAGTTTTAGTCTAGTTGACCTGTCGCTTTGTGTCAAAGGGTTATTTAGGTCCCCTCTTACAATAGTGTTATTGTTTATTTGGTTTTTTATGCCCGTTAAGATTTACTTTATATAATTTGGTGCTCTAGTATTTGGTGCATACATGTTTAGGATTGTTATCTCTTCCTCTTGCAGTTTTACCCTAACTAGTATATAGTGGCCTTCTTTGTCTCTTTTGATTGTTATCAATTTGAAGTTTACATTGTCTGCAAACATAGCAGCTACCCCTGCTTTTTTCTGGGAACCTGTTGCATCGAGGATTGTTTTCCAACCTTTGACTTTCAGTCTATGGATTTCCTTTTGAGTAAAGTGTGTTTCCTGTATACAACATATTGTGGGATTCTGTCTCTTAATCCACTGTGCCAGTGTGTTTCTTTTGACTGGTGAATTGAGGACATTTATATTGATGGTTATAATTGTTATATGTTGGATTATTCTTGTCATGCAGTTTACTTGATGTTGCTTTCCTACTTTTGCTGTTTAATTTCTTGTTCTACTTAAGGGTTCCTTTCTATTGTTGTTGGGATTGTGGTCACTTTTTTCTCTGTCTAGAATATCTTGCAGTGTTTTTTGTAATGTTCGTTTGACACTCATGAAGTTCATAAGTTGGTCTTTGTTGTGGAAATATTTTATTTCTCCATTGAATTTGAAGGATAGTTTTGCAGGATACATCAGTGTGGGTTGGAAGCTGTTTTGTCTCAGAATCTGTAGTATCTCGCTCCAAGCTCTTCTTGATTTCATGGTTTCTGTTGAGAAGTCTGCTGTGATTCTGATGGGCTTTCCTTTATAGGTGATCTGTTTCTTTTCTCTAGCAGCTTTTAATATTGTGTTTTTTGCTGCATATCTGGGATCTTGTGAAATCGTGCTGCTTGACGGCCCTAGCCTCATGAAGGCTGGGATTTCATGTGTGCACCACCAAGCCAGGCTTACTTTTTATTTTGTGAAAGGGTCTCACTAAATTTCCAAGAAGGAACTTGAACCTGTAGTCCTCTTGCATTAGCCTCCTAAAATGCAAGGATTACAAGTGTGCGACCAGACCCAGGTTCATTTCTCCTCTGCCGCTGTTGTTATTGTTGCTGCTGT
>PVLD010023477.1:0-27302 GCA_004027595.1 Dinomys branickii | reverse complement strand
CTAAATTTGCATGTCTGTATATGGGTCCATACATCTACAATTCGAAGATATCAATGGATAAAGCAACAACTACTGTTGAGACCATATCACCTTGTCTATAGATTAGTTGTGATTGTACTATTTTCTATGATAATGGGTGTCTGTTTGTCAATATGTTTTTGTACTTTTATGTTTCTAAAATAAAAAAAAAAAAAAAAAGTGAATGGTTACAGTATCAAAACTTAAAGGATATAAAAATTCCACCTAAAGGATATAAACATTCCACTCCACATGACACCTGGAGTCTAAAGGGCCTCTGTTAAGATCTAAATGCTGTGTCCACACTTCCTCTAAGCTGAATGTTGAAATCTTAATATCAAGGTGATAGTACTTGGTGATGGGGGCCTTTGAGATGCGATAGACCATGATAGCAGAATTCAGGAGTGAAATCAGTGCCTGTGGCAATTAAATTAATTATCAATTTGACTGGCTTCAGGTATTTCTGGAAGTGTCTGGTTGGGTCACGGAGATGTCACATCAGATATTATATCTGGTCTCTGTCCCTTTCTTTTAGATGCTGTCCCCCTGCTCTACTTCCCAGCCACCATAAAGCACCATGAGCAGTTTTCCTTCATGATACCCTTTCATCATGATGATTCTGCCTTGGAACCAGTGTGAATGGAGCCATGGACTAAATCCCTTGAACCCGTTACCAAAATTAAGCCTCTCATTCTTTAATTTGTGGGTGTCAGGTATTTTTCTCCAGCAATGGGAAAGCTGAATAATACATAAAATTGATCCTGGACAAATGGGGGTCCATGGTGTGACTATACCTGACCACATGGTTCACAAGTGTTTGCGACTGGTTTGTGGGAGGATTCTGAGCAAGTTTGTAGATGCAGGCTAGAAGCACACAACAGTGCTACATACCAAACCATATGGATGATTTTAGTCAAAGCTCAGAAGACCAGAATGCTGATAAAAATGTATCCATAAGGAAAGAAAGGATCAGAGGTTTGCAGATGGAGACTCTCCTAACAATTTGACTAGATGCTATGTATGTTACATCTGGATAAAGAACTTTCAAACTCTCAAGACATTGTGTCCATGTCCTAAGAGTTTGCAAAGGGTTGCACTGAAAGACTATGGAATAAGTGATGTAGAGAAAACTTTGATGGAGCCCAATGTTCAGGCTGAGGCGTGAGTATTACCAACTGCCATTAGCCAGATCTATAATGAGAGGCAGGAGCAAAAAGCAAAGCAAGGCTATCTGAAAAACTTAAACTTTGATCCCCCCAAAACCACATGTAAAGTTAGACCCAAATGTATTTTGGCTGCTGAAGAGATTAGTGCCATTAAAAATAAAGCAGGTACTTTGTACAAGGAAAAGAAAAAAGATGCTTTGGGAATATCTCTGGAAGTAGGAAGTCTTCACTCACTGCAGGTTCAAGAGTGCAAAAATGTAAACCTTTCGTTTGAGAAGAGAGGATCTGCAACTCAGGCTCAAAAAGGGCTCCTAAGGAATTTGTTCCTGGGATTTATTTCACTGTGCTTAGCTATCCAGGCACTCAGTGGGCACTGAAGTCACAATCCAAATGGGCCTGGCTACCGCTTGAACTGGTGGCAGATGTTCGTGTCATCCATGTGATCCTGTTGTTGCAGGTATGTTCAGTGCAAGAGTTGTAGGGTTAAGGAGGCTTCCAACCTGATTTCCAACCAGAGGAAATACAGCAATCCAGACAAGGAGCTGCTCCTGAAAAGTAGATAAGTAAAGCTATGGGTATGAATCCAAAGGTGCAAGGGAGACCTCAGGAAGTTGAAGATGCCAGATATGAAGATTATCTATGAGAAATAAAGTCTCTGGCTTGTAAGCTATCAAAGTTTTAGTATTTTGTGATAGCTGCCTAAATGGACTAAAGTACCATCAGAGTAATTATTAGAAGTTATAGGCTTTCAAAACATGTTAGGAAAGTCTTCAAAGGATGTATGGAAAATACAAAAGGAAAATAGAGGAAGGAAGGCTCTTGTGCTTTATTGATAGAGTTTATTTACTTGCCAAAATGTGAAGATCAGAAATGGTCCCTAGTGATAAGTCATAAGGCAACCACCCCCCGCAGGGGACTTAATAATAAAAACTCCTTCCTCTTTACCTGTTCCATTCCTGTTCCCCTAGATCAATCACAAAAGCCAACCCCACCCTCACCTGCCTTGGCAGAACCAGATGTTCAACGCTGATGAACAACCTACTCCCACTCGGGCTGCTCTGGCCCATGGACATCCTCCCTGAAAAATACCTTAAAAACCCTACACTTTTCTCAGCTCAGAGCTGTCCTAGTCCACTGCGCAGCCCACCGTGTTGGTCTTCCACCCAATAAAGACTCCTCTCGCATCAGAAGAGGAGGTCTGGTTCCATGTGGGTCTTGCCCTATCATTTATCATTTGGTGCCAAAACCCTCCTGACTGAAGACCCCTCCCCAGGTCCATGACCAACCACCTCTGAAGCAAACTGTAAGCCTTGGACCTACCACATTGCTCCATCCACACATTGCTCCTTTCTAACCATAAGTCCTCTTTCTCTTGCCCCCCCATACCCATTTCCCAATACCTCCAATTCCTCTATTGCTTGTTTCTCTCTCTCCATGATCCTTGCCACTTCCATCTCCCATCTGACTCTCTCTCCCTGCCCATCCTTCATCATCGACCAGTCTCCCTCGAGACTCCTCTTGTCCCCCACTTCTTCAACCCCACTGATTTCTCTGCCTTCCACCTTGCCCCCCTCTTTGTTCATTTCTGTGAAGATCGCTCCAGCCCCTTCACCAACTGGCCATCTTTCTCTTCCCTTACAGCTCTTAGCATGAATTGACAACAAGGTTCTCCATGGAACCCTCTACAACTTTGATCCTGACTTTGTCAGATTCTTTTCCTTCCTCCTCCTCTTTCTTCTCCTCCTAACTTAAACCTTCCTCTTCTTTTCTCTCCCTGAAGACCCCTTTGTCACACCACTCAGACAGCTCATTCTCCTGGCCTCACGTCATCTGGCCTTTACGGTCCTTCCCAAAATTGTGTCGACACGTCAAGTCCCTCCTTCCCTTCTCATGAACCCTTACAGACCTGCTTGGTTTGGCCAGAGAAGACTGACAGGGACCGGGACTCCAAACCTCCACCAATGAGGCAGACGAGCTCCTGTTGTCATCTGAGGAGCTCAGGGTAAAGGTCCAGGTGACAAAATGCTGAATCTGTGCCTCCTTATTGGACACCTCAGTAGTGACTATCTCTTGATATCATAATTCCAGCACCCAATGCACAAACCAATCCCCACTTCACCAAAACCCCAGTCTTTATCTTCCCCCCAGGGCTAACCTCACCTGCTATGGGTCAATCACCTCCCCTAGCTCCCTTCCTTGCAATCAGGCTATAGCCCTGCCTCATATTTCTCGCTCCAGCTCTCCCCTCCATCACCCTCATTTCTTCCTGTGAAACTCCTCCCTCTATCCCTGCTACCCCTCTAGCATTACCTGCCTCCCAGTTCTCCCTCTCCCCAATCTACAGGTCTATACAGATGGGGAATGCACCTACTGATTAATCTACCCACCTGGGCACTCCCAACATAGCACCTCCATCAGGGTAATCCTGGGAACATCAGTCTTGGCAGGAGCTCTGGGAGTCTCTAGCCTTGCAATGTTGGCTGCTCTCAACCTCCAATTGGCCAACAAGCTGGCAGATCATGTCGACCTGACAGCCAGCATTTTCTCCTTGATATATTCCCAGCTAGACCAGTTTGCCAGAGTTGTCCTCCAAAACAGATGGGCACTAGACCTGCTCACCACCAGAAAAGGGGGAACCTGCCTCTTCCTGGGAGTAGAATGCTGCATCTATGCCAACCAGTCGGGGCTTGTCCAAGAAAAAAATCCAGCTACTTAGAGGTCAAGCCGAATGCCTCATTTTCCTCTCTTACACCAGTATCTGGGTGGGCCTCCTCCCTTGGCTGCTCCTGCTGGTAGGACCCCTTGCCTCCATATGTGCTCTTCTCACAGCACCCTGCGTGCACTCCCTCATTTGCAGCACAGTTCAAAAACTAACAACCCAAAATTTTAACCTTATGCTTCTTTCAGATTTGCAATTCCAGCTGGTTCCAACTGATGACCCAGACAAAATAACTATGCCCTTCCTCAGCAGGAAGTAGCTACCAACAAGACATGTTGCCCCTGTCCCAATTAGATCAAGTCTGGAATGATAAGTCATGAGGCACACCCCCACATGCACAGGGGACTTAATAAAAACTCCTTCCTCTTTACCTGTTCCACTCCCGTTCCCCCTCGATCAATTACAAAAGCCAACCCCTCCCTCATCTGCCTTGGCAGAACCAGATGTTCAACTCTGATGAACAACCTACCCCTGCTCAGGCTGTTCTGGCCCATGGACACCCTCCCTAAAAAATAGATTAAAAACTCTATGCTTTGCTCAGTTCAAGGCTGTCCTAGTCTGCTGGGCAAACTGCTGCGTCACTCTCCCAATCAACAAAGACTCTTCTTGTGTCAGACTATCGGGTCTGGCTCCATGTGGGTCTTGGCCCAATCACTTTTCACCTAGTACCCTGGTAAATCTGGGGAAGGAGATTTTTAGGCAGAATTTAGAAAGTGTCTTCTGGTTTTCTCTTGACGACTATGCTAATAACATAAGAACAGAGTATAGCTACAAAAAAAAAGAATTGTTCTCATTTCAACAACATTTTATAGGACAGTGTAAATGTTTAACTCTTTTTTTTTTTTTTTTTTTTTGCGGTACTGGGGATCGAACTCAGGACCCTGCGCTTGCTAGGCACGTGCTTATTCCACTGAGCTATATCCCCAGCCCAGGACAGTGTAAATGAATCAGAGCTTAATAGGCTTGCAAGTCAATCATTTTTGTCCCCTGCCTTTTAAAAATTATCAAATTAAGAAAAGGCTTGATATCAAATATGAAATTTAGTATATAACTCCCAAATCTTCAGATAAGATGGTGGGATGACACAAAGCAGTGGCTGAGAGAAACATTCCATTAGATATTGACTCTCCAAGGATCTACATCTACGCAAAAAGATCTTCCCAGCAGTCAGACAGCAAAGCTTCTAGAAAAGTTGTTAAGATGCTTCAGGATGCCTTGCATCATGTAACACTGAGTGGTGGAGAAACCCTACAATGGAGATATAAATTTGGGTTGCAACTAAATTGAAAAGAATGGATGACATGCTCCCTCAGGCAGAAAACAAACCTTGTGTAGTAAAATATTAAGAACAAAGATGTCCTTAAGTGGCTGTGCTCCTCACAGTAGAAGGTAAACTTCCAAATTATATTTTAAAATCACATCCAGATTGAGAGATCTACCACCACTCATCATTTGGATATTTGTGATGCCTAAAAATAAGCATGAGTTACAAAATTTAAGTTATTTCTCCAAGTTTACCAATAAAAATGCATCTACATTTTAGAAGAAAAAGAAAACAGGACACAAGTCAGGCGTTCTCTGTTATCTTAAATGAAATCCTTTCTTTTGTACTTGGCAATTAGGTCCTCTGGTGGTTGACAAGATAAGAAAATATTGTTTTAGGATCCACAGGTTCTATTTGAATATAACTCATGGAAAATGCCAAGTAAATCTTTTCTGTCTTCAAGTTGAATCACATCCAAGAATGAGCACTGTGACAAACATCTGTGATATTGTCTTTCTCTATTTGTTTTATTCCTGCAAACAATATTGTGATTTGATGATTAGGAAGCAAATAACTTCTATCACCCCCATCAGGCAAGTGCTTTGCAGGACTGATATTCTGTCTTGCTTTCGTTACTGGACCCCTCCCTACATTTGTGAGCTAACTTGTCTCATTTTCCAGGTACGGTTATAGCTTAAAGGTGGCACATGGTAAGAACACCCCAGACAGCTCATCTGCACCCACAAAGCTGAAGGTTCAGTTGTTGTAAAAGACCTGATACTTTGTGTCAGGATGACTCTCTAACATACTACTGAAAATGCTGGCAAACAAACCATGATCCAGGGAACATGTAATCCCAGAGATTTCTGACTACTATCTTTACTTCTCAAGGATAACCGCTACTGGGATAGGCCAAAATGGGAGGGAATAAAAAAAAGTGGTCAAAACAAATGTAGTTTTTTGGTGCTATTACTGAGCCACCAGGCAGCCTCTTGTCTGCAGCGTTACCTCAAGGCACAAACCCATGAAAGTGTGATTGCCATGTTCATTAGGAAGTTTTAATACAGTAATCTGTTATTCACATCCAAAGCAATTTCAAAGAACCAATGTTCTTTCTTCAATTTTGATAAGTAGCGATTCTGTGTGGGTAAGATACAAATATATTGTTCACCTGAAAGAAACAGATAGTATAAACACTCGGATAGGATTCTTGTCAGACTACCTCAGGCAAATCATGCATCACCTTAACAAGAATGGTGGAGATGCCAAATAATTTGTGGGATTTGGCCTGTTAATCTTAAAAAGTAGCAATAATTTGTCTACTGATAACATAATCTGTAACTTGAATTTTAATACAATAAAATTCAAACATTTGTGGCTCCAATTCCCCTTTTCTGTCGATAGGGAACAACAGAAGCAACTAAAGATGTATAAATAAATATAAAAGCTATTTTCTAACAAAGTATAATTTAGAGATGTCCACTGAAATACAATTTTTTAAAAAAAGATGAGAAAAGTGATTTGGGAGGAGCAATGCCGCCTGGTCTGTTCAGCTCAGTGTCCCCACCCACCTTGAACTGCAGCAGATAAGTCAATTAACAGCAAGAATTTGAGTAATGAAGAGGTAAATATTAGTTTGAACACAACATCTGAACCCATTGCTCTCCCAAAGCTCTGGTACATCTCAGTGTCTGTTAGGTCAAAGTCACACTGCTGTAATTAAAACTGCGGAGGCTTTGTGCTGAGGATTCTTTGTCATCTCAAAATGTTTACTAAGGGGGCAGTTATCAATGGCATTTAGGGGACATGTTTTAGTGTGCACTATGCCTTCCTGCTTCTTCTGTATGATGTGTATAGGTCAGAAAATAGACAATTAAAACAAGTAAATTGTCTAAATGGTCTAAACAAAATAAATGAATTCGCTTGATAATTACCCATTGCACTCAATTGGTTAAAAAAATTCACTGCAAATTATAGTTAAAAATTGTTTTGAAAATAAACATAAAAGAATAAAAATAATACAATACACATTTTTAAAAGAAAAAATACCATATAGGTTGACCCCAGGAGTCACTTATTCAAAGATGGAAAGACTAAGGATTATTTCTTCCCTTGTCGTTCTTCACTGACCACCAGAGCTGACTGTGGTTTTTTTTTTCTGTATTTTAACTTGTTTTCTTCCAAAAACTGCTCCTGAAAAGCCTGCCAAGAAAGTAGGAAATTTCCAAGTGTGAATTATGCTAAGCAATGACAAAGAAAAAACCCTCCCTTGTTCTACCTGCAATTGTTAGCTGTGTTATGTAAACAGAAATTGTAACATGTGTGACATTTTAATTCTATATTATATTTTTCCAAGCACTGTTGACTATTCATTCACTTTCATTAGTAGTTATTAATTTTGTTTTGAAAACTGTCAAAATCTTGGATTCTTCTCTATGTTGTGAATAAATAGAAGTCTGCATATTGTTTTATATGGGACAGGCTAGTTGGGGATGGGACTATTTTTGAAAGAGCACAGTTAACTGGGTATACATTTTTACTTAGATTCTGTTAGACACTCCATAATGCAGTGCCAAAAATACTGGTAGGAATGTGTTTAGATAATTTTTAGTATGTACTAGGTACTTTCTAGATGTTGAGGATAAAACAATATATAACAAATGTTATTTAACTTTAAACCTTTATCGTCCAGTGGGACAAGACAGACAAAGCACAACAGGAAGAAGGATAGGTATTTCCAAGGTTCCTATAGTGACAGTGAAACATTTTATTGCAAAGTGCTTCGCAACTGAACGTTAAAAGTCAAGCAGGAGGATGAGGTGGAGGAGAGCCAGAGGTATGGAGAGATCTTTCTCTATGAAGAAGACAAGTTAAAGGCCAACGACATATTACACATGTTCTGTGACACTGCAGTGCTTCCCACACTTCTGAGAAGCAAGAATCCAGTTGCACATCTGTCTTAGTAACAACTCCACATCAGGTCCGGGATTCGTGAATTTTAGCTAATTATTCCTGGCAGTGAATTATTGATTTATAAATAGTAGGTGTTGACATACAAACAGAAGGAATAAAGTAGAGGCAACATATAAGATTGAAGAGTCAAGGGCAGAGCTGTAGAAGCGCTGTAGGATGGTGAGGCAGAGGCCACAGGAGTGTGCGGAGTGAGGGCATGATGAGCTGTCAAGTGCAGCAGAGAAGTTCAGTAAAACAGGGCAAAGAGCCTGTGCCAGTTAGGAAATCCCCGGAGAGGAACTGAGTTAGAAGTATAATGGAAGTATAAATGAAGACCAAAGGAGTTGGGGTATAACTGATTTGGGGTATAAATGAAGTATAAGTGGGGACTAAAGGAGTGGACCACTTGAGAAGGCATCTCTCTTGAAACTTGCATTTTAGAAAAAAGAGAAACATAAACTGGAAGGTAGGGCCAATTTGAGTTCTCTTGTAAAAACTATTTTCCTCGCCTGTCCTTTTGTTATTTGGGAAAGAATTGAGTACAGACAGGGGACTGTGAGGATGAAAAGAACGAAGAATTTGAAAAGATTTGAAATCAGAACAAATGTAATAAACTCAGATGATTCTATTACACTCTTGACCCTGCACAAATCAGTGAATATCTCCGTCTTTGTGCTTACCTAAGAAAAATAGGAACAGTAATAGCTGACTACTTTGTTTCTGTGACTATTTAAGTAATTATTAATAATAATGCATATGAAAGTAGATTATAAATCTCATTCATGAGTTTGGAATTAAAATAGACCTCTATGAAATGAAGGCAAATCATAGTTATATTGATCAGAGATTTTAAAAAAAATTGTTAGTTTGTATAACTCTAATATGTGATGGCACCAAGTTGTAATATTTGACCCACTACCTCTATGACAAAGATTTGTTTTATCATAAAGTCAGCTCTGCATGATGCTATCAATTCAAATTCATTTTTCACTTGCTAAGTATGATAAATCAATGTTCCATTAAAGAAATTCTCCATTTTGGCAAATCAGAGGCTGCAAATAAGTACAGTGCAGACTTAATCTGTTCTGTTTATAGTTTCATTGTCATCTCAAGGTTCTTCTGGGGTGCCATATGGACTGCTTTATTATTTGGAGAAGTTTACAAATATGAATACATAAAGAAGTTGGGGGGCTCTGTAGGAGTCAAATTAAATTGGATGTAACATCAGGCAACACACACATAATTTTTCCACAATGTAAATAAAGATTTATTATATTTAAGGAAACATATTCCCAGATTATATTTTAATAAATATACAAAATGCCTGCATCCACTGTTTTTCAGGTCTGTCACTTATTTAAAGTCATACTTTGTTACTACAATAAATAAAACAATTATTCCCAGTGAGTTATTTTTAATGTAGCTAATTGGTCTTATTTACTCTATTAGATGTTCATGACAAATTCAGCCATGCTACATCTTTATTCCTTTCTAAAATAAAGTGTTGAGACAGAGAACAAGGTGAGTATTGATAGGACTAGATCTGAGCTTCAGTATCAGTGAGATACTTAAGAACAGTTAGTGGAATATTTTAAAACAAAATTTAATTCCTGTATAGGAAATAAAAGAATGGCCAACTCATGAGAAATAGTGATTTTAAAAACATGTTCATTCCAGAATGTGTCTGTACCTTACAGATCTAGAGAAAACATTCCTAAAATTCATCTGGAACCAAAAGAGACCCAGAATAGCAAAAGCAATCCTGAGTAACACAAGCAAGGTAGGTGGAATCACAATCCCTAACTTGAAATTGTGCTACAAAGCTACTGCGATAAAATCGGCATGGTATTAGCAAAAAAGCAGATCTGAGGATCAATAAAACAGGATGGAAGAGGCAGTCACAACCACAGACACACTCAGCCACCTTATCTTTGACAAAGGGGCCAAAGAATTTCACTGAAAGAAAGATAGCCTCTTTAATAAATGGTGCTGGAAAAACTGGCTATCCACATGCCAAAGACTGAAACTAGACCCATGTGTATTACCAAGTACCAAATTAAAGTCAAAATGGATTAAAGATCTAAACATTAAAACAGAAACATTAAATCTACTGAAAGAGAAAGTAGGTAGAAATCTTGAAGACATAGGGATAAGCACAGAGTTCATGAACAAAAACCAAACTGCTTGGGAAATTCTTTAAAGAATCAAAAACTGGGATCTCATCTTATTGACAAGTTTTTGCACATCTAAAGAAACCACCAATAGAGTAATGAAAGCCAACGAATTAGCACAACATTTTAGTCCATTGCCCCTCAGACAAAGGACTTCTATCTCAAATATATAAGGAACTGTAAAAAATCAGGCCTTCCAAATTCAAAGACTTAATCCAAAAATGGGCTTCTGAGATGAACACACACTTCTCAGATAAAAAAAAATACAAATGACAAATGAAGACATGGCAAAATGTTCAACATCATTAGTCATTCGAGAAAAGCAAATTAAAACAACTGAGATTTCATCTTACTCCAGAAAGAATGGCTATCATCTAAAAATCAAGCAGTAACAAATGTTGGAGGGGCTGTAGGGATAAAGGAACCCTTCTCCACTGTTGGTGGGAGTGTAGAATGGTGCAACCACTGTGGAAATCGGTCTGGAGATTCCTCAGTAAACTAGGATTATAGTCCCATGTAATCCCGCTATTCCCCTTCTCGATATTTTTCCAGAAGAACTAAAAATATCATATGACAGCAATATATGTGCACCCATGTTTATAGCAGTGCAGTTGGTAATAGCTAAATCGTGGAAACAACCCAAATCCCATCCACTGAGGAATGGATAAAAAAAGCTGTGGTATTTTTATATAATGAAATATTACTCAACTATAATGAAAGATAAACTCGAGGCTTTTATACGTAAATGGTCACCACTAGAGACCATACTCATAAGTGAAATAAACCAGATTTACAGGTAAACATCATATTGTCTCCCTAGTATAAGAATCTGAAAGAGTAAATACAATAGATAGTGAGAAATGGAAAGAGATTGTTCAAAAGGAAAGAATGACTGGGATGAGGGAAAGGAAAAAATAAAGAAAGGGAAATATATACATGTATATGTATATATATATATATATATGATGGATAAGATGGCTGGGATAATAGTACTGTTAATTTCTATTGCTTTCTTGCAAGGAACAGTTGATATTTAATTGTTTGATCATTATTTTATGTCTGTATTTATTTATCTGAGTAACCAATATGAAGATAACTGTATGTAATACAATAACCATTGTTAATTTCTTTTCACCCTTTCTGAAATTCTGTATTGTTTTTATTCTTCTTATGTTATTTCCTTTATGTCTGTGTGTTGGTTAATATGTTTTGATTCTTTTATCTCTAAAAATAAAATTTTAAAAATATGTCTGTAAAAAACCAAAGAAGAAACTCAAAATGGGAAATCATATAAAAATGGATTTCAATTAAATTAGGAAAATAATTCATGAAAAATACGCATTACTAGAATATCGCATTAAAGCATAGATACATCAAATTTAGGTAATTTCATCAGTGAATTGATCTCTCTACTTAATCCTTCTAACATTGCTAAAGGACACATGTTTATAAAGATCTCCTTATTGACCTTTCATTATTTTTTTGATATCATAAGATCCTCATCATTTTTTAGGGATATTTACTATGTACATATCAGAAAATTAGCGACATGATGTATACTTTGTCATGATAATATCATCATAAGAACTATTAATACTATTAGAGTACTATTTATTTTTACAGAGCTTTTCAATTTGGAGTGTACATTTAGATAAACTGCCTCTTTGGTATAGCAAAAGTCTACAAAATTGATGGCACAATTGTATTATCTTTTAAAGACTGGAAAGCCACATGCCAGGGGGGATAAATCATGAACCTCACTCATTACAGTAAGAAGCTTTGAGTTGATTTTGGAGATCAAGATGTAACATCTCTCTGCAAATTACAGCTTATAACAAGGAACTTGTTAACAGCTAACAAAATACTATCTTAGAAATGATCTCATTTGCTTCTCTGAATTATACATAAAATATGCATCAATACATCCTGTTGTCACTGTGTATTCTCACACTGAGGACCGAATGTCCTGCCCAGTCTAACAAACTGTGTGTGTAGACTCCAGCACTGGGTCAAGATCTAGGCGGTATTTTAATTCTGTGACCACATTAGGCTGCCTGTTGTCTCACCGCTCATCAGTTTCTTTTCAGTTAGCCGGTCAGTCCTTGCAGGGATTTCTCACTTTGTACAAACTATCAGGAATGTAGATTCTTCTAGCCCTGGTCATTCTCTTCTCCTATTGTTGTTGCTGTTGCTGAAGGCTGTGGAGGAAGTGTCCACAGATACACGGAGGAGGAAGAGTCGAAAGGAACAACCACAGTGGCCCGTGTTGACTCTCCATCCCTTTTAGCTCCTCATTTGACTACAGCTGAAATTAAAAGTTTACCTCAAAGAAGTAGAACACTTCTTTAGTACCTCACGCCATTCAGATACCTAAAATTATGACAAAGGAAGGAGCGATCCTCATAATTTTTTTTGTTTTTTTTTTCAAGAAACTTATGGAGAATTTTGCAACACCTGTAATAGATAAAATAATAACAAAATGTCTCATCAGTTAAAGAATCACATAAGCTTCAAGAAGTATAATGCATTTAAGCATTTTATACAAACATTGCCTGGTACTGGAGGGTAAAGATGTGAGAGCTAGACAAAACGAAAAAGGCAAAAATTATTTTTAACAACAATCAAAGTTCCTAAGTTGATGGTATCCCTATACCCAGAATTAGTATTACCTTCTTCTTGGACATTGGAGATTCCTTGTATCACTTCTGGCCCAATTCTCCCATCCTGAGTGATTCCCAGCAAATTATAGGGTTGTGGGAATTCCAATTCCTTATTTTCAGCCCCTAGGAGATTCTTTCATAAAGAAATTACATTTGTGAAATTGATGGAAAAACATGACTTCATAGGTCTGAGGTCAAACTACACTTCATATGCTTAGGGAGACTAATGTAAAGATACAAAAATAGAATCATAGGAAGCAATGAAATTAATTTAAATATAGAAGAAGATACAATAAGCAAATAGTATTAACTTCAAGATGGTGACTTACTGCATGCTATTTTACATACTACTGTGGCCCTAGAGTCAGAGAGAACCTCTTTTAAAAATCATAATGCTAAAATAGTCTGCCGTTTCATTAGAGTTTCAGGCCAAAGTTCTCAATATGATTTACAAATTAATGAAATAAACCTTGGCAACACTAAGAAAGTGTTATAAAGGAAACCATAAAAGTCCATTTTAGAAATGCTGATTTATTCTCTTCCATGGAATTATTCGAATGATATTTAAAATTTATATGTGCCCATCTAAAACATAAATGACTCATCTCTGGGACGTAAGCTTAAGTCAGATAGCAGACTCGTACTCACTGCCACTGTCATACTGTCCTTGTTTTCAGATATTATGCTGCCTAACACGGATTTTTAAATGACTGAGCTTTTCAAATCTTAGGCTTTTTTGTACAAATTAGTTTGAAAATTGATACTGTTTTTTTTTTAAATACACACTTGAACAATTTATGAGCATCAACCATCCAAACAGAAACTTACCATATTTCTCCACAAGCTCATAGATTATTGAATGATTTTCTTAATACTCTGAATCCTACAGAGTCTAAGCTATGGGAGGTAATATTGCATCCTGTCTAAGAGAAAAGTGCTGGGATTAGGCACAGCATGGTTGGCTCTGCCCCGTCTTTGGTGGCCCTTTGACCTTTGCTGACCTAACTTCTCGAAGCCTTAGTGAACTTGCTGGAATTTTCTAAGAGAATTATGTTGAGATGCTTAGCTTAGCATCTGAAAAAAGCAAGACCTTTATGAAATTTGTCACTATTATTAATGCTTCATATTCAAGGAGACTAAATTACAGGCATACACCTGAGTCTTACTTCTGCATCATGGTGGTGTTGATTCACAATGCCTATATTGACATGATGACTTTAACCACCTTTATTTTCTCTGACTGTCTGCTCTTGTTTCTTTAAGGGCCTACAGACAAAGCATATGAAGAATCAGATATGCTTGAGGTTCGTCCAATTGGATGGTAAGAAAAGCAAGTCCATTTGCAATCTTTCCCATGGCCGTGTCTGCCCATGTCCCTCAGTTATCCCACTCACATGCATCCAATCTGTGCCCCCTTCTGCTATTTTTAGGGCACCCCACCCCCACAACCCACTGCGGCCAGAAAACAAGCAAATTTAACAATATTGATGTTCATAAATCCCTCCAAGGTCAGGCTGACACTGTCTGGATTTCCGTGTCTCCACTCAGTGACGAAAGTCTTCATCCATCTTTCAAACCCTCTGGATCCCTCCCTATTTCCTCTACCCTGTAGCTCAGTAACAGTGCAGCTTTCAAGGTCTGTATTTTCCAAGTTCCTCTTCAGATTCTGTTTGCCATTTATTTCTCTGCTTTCAAACATTACTTTGTATTTTCCCTATGTGAGGGGGTCCTGCATTATGACTCCACACTGCCTAAACTTGTAACATCATAGGAACTGGACAGAGCATACGAGTGTCGTATTGAATTCAGAATAATCGGGTTGAGAAATGAGGTAAAATTTCAAACACAAAACTAGCCCTGACTCAGAAGTATATTGTTTATTTCAAACATTTTCAGTGTAAAATAAATAATCTAAACACTGAAAAATGTGTATATTCCTTGTCACAAAAATCCACTCCCTTATACATAAATTTTATATATAATTGCACAGATTTTTAAACATGCTGGCATGCAATACCTAGTTGCTACAGTGATAATATAAGATGATGATGATGATATAAAAAAGAGCTTGATGTAGGGAGATACATCTCTAATTTTGTGTGGTGCCTATTTCATAAAAGCTGACAAGTAAGTCACACACACAGTACACTGAGTACTGTGGCTGTGACTTATCACATTTGCTGGGTAACTTGTCAGACTTCACCTATCTCACTAATGCAACTAAATTCATATGACCTTCACATGACCACCTAAGTATCTTGCCCTCTCAATTTTGCTTTAATGTTATCGTTTGCCTGGCGTCAAGACGAATGTTGCTGCAGTTTTCAAAACGGTGGTATTGTTCTAAAATGATGGTCAACAGCTAACCTCATTCAGACATGGTGTGCACAGCAGGAACAACCTCTGCATATCTGATCATTTGGAGATGGTTGAGCTTCCAGGGGCGGTGAGGATCATGTGCCATGCCCAGCACATGTTTTTATGAGGCATCCTTCTGGGCATCTTTTTAACAGAGTGTTCAGGGGATTCTGGTGAGTTCTAGACAAATGTCAGTCCCCTGCTGTTACTAACATACTACATGTTGAGCTCTCAGGCTGTGGGTGAGACTCCCCTACATTTCCAGCTTGAGGGTACAGAGGTAAATGCTATTTCAAGTGGATCAGCTGAGCTCAAACAGTGACTAAAGGGTAGAAGTCTAACAGGTCACACAAATCATACTAATATTTTCACTAATGATGACAGTAGCAGTTTCCTGTTTTCTGGCCTAAAAAATATCTTGGGGAGTGGAATAACCTAACTTTAAAGATCAATACACACTAAGGTAATGAAATGTCCCCATGAAGCAGGAAAAGGCAAAATATTAGGAAGTTAATGATCATATTAACATCAGAGGATTAAGATCAGACTATAGGATGTGTTTATATGCATACACAAATAACACACATAGATACATGTATATATATATATATGTATTGACTACATAGGATATGTATATAAACTATATAAACTATGGATATAGAATTAATGTATTATATAGAGACTGTGGACATAGACATAGATATGATATAGATAAATAAATGTACATGCTTTTATATATATATATATATATATATATATATATATATATAACCCAAACACTAGTATAAAATACAAACACCCCTAAAGGGAACAGAGGTGCAAAGTGTTTATATACTTTATTCAAGTCCTAAATGATTAGTCTCAGAACTAAATAGTTCTAGTGTCCTTGTTTTCATTCCAATCTGCCTTTTTCAGTTAAAGTGACTGATAAAAATGATCTAACTGATGTTATTCAGCATAAACTGCAGATGACATCAAATTTGTAAATTCCTGTCTATGTCCTCATGGACTGTGTATGGACTGTTTTCAATTCCATCAAAAAAATCTTCCTGTTATAATGGATTTTGCACACCAGAAAAAATAATATTTGAAAATTCTTATTCAAATTTTATATGGGAAGCCTAGCTCTGGACCAAATTGTCATGCAGATCAGCATTTTTCAGACACTAATGTTACTGGGCTTTGAGGATTTTACTAAAATACAGAACAGAACTCGGAGACTTTTGTATGAACCAGCGACTATGCATGTGTAACGGGTCTCTGGGTGATGATAGCCTCACACCCCACAGAGTCTGAAGGATCTAGATAAGCTGACCTTGCTTCTCTCACCGCCTCCTCCATTCCCACCACTGCCTGCCTGGTCATTACCTCAGGGGGTCACAAGTCTCCCTTGCTGAGTTGGACTTCAGACATTTTTCCATGTTCTCCAATCTGAAATCAGTTTGACTAGTCTTGTCTTCTATTTGATCTTCTGATTTTGCTAATTGAAAAATTATCTTGTAAAGTCATTGCAATCAATGAAAATAGTTTCAAATTCAATCTTTCCAGGAAAAATAGCTTTCAGTAAAACATCTTCTGTTCTTTTAGTCAAAAAAATATAATCAATGGTGAAGTATTTGTGTCTGACATAGTCTATCAGGGTTTATGTTGTTTTTAGTGTTTTATGGGAATATTTTTCATAAATTTCCAATAATAGCTATAGGGTACAGGAGACTGACTTCTTCCTCATATCTAGGGTTTTAAGCATGAGAGATATAAAGGAATTTTCTACACATTATATTTTTTAATATGCCTACATGGTAAGATCAGGAGGTAAAATTTTGATTTGATTCCTTTTTTTTATATACTTGAACTTGTCTCATTCTAACTCTGGCAAGATTACAGAAATCGATTTAGAGAGGTGATATTGAAGCATGTTTCTTAAAAAAAAAAAGAAACCATTTTAGACTTTTATTGGCAAAGACTGACCTAAATAGTAAAATAAATTTTGTGTAATCTCTTCCAAAATATGCTGTGACTTGATTAGATTTTGGTAATAAAAATTGCCTGTCACTCAGCAAAAAAGAAATCTATACTTTTCAAACAAGTAGGTTTATTAGGGGTGAAGCTCTATGTCTTAGAATTTCATAAATGATAAGCAAGCAGTTCTCATGTTCAATCTACTTCCACGAAGATTCTGGCAAAATAAAATGGCTCTGTTCTTTGATATAATGTGTTGTTTTAATTGCTTATTTAATATGTGCTGCCAAACCACAAGCTCCCTAGAAGTAACAGCTGTTTCTCTTTGTGCCTTGAGTAATTGCACAATGATTATCAAGCATCTAAATCCAAATGTACCCTCAAGGTGGATGAGATAAGACAGATGACTCTGCTCATCACTAGCTCAGGAAAAAAACAAAAACTGGTTCTTGGAAATTGAAGAAAAATCAAAAATTAAATATATTACTGTGCTAGTCAGCTTTTCCTACACGTAATAAAAGGCCTGAGATAAACACCTTAAAGGAGCAAAGATGCACTTTGGCTCACAGCACCAAAGGTTTCAGACTCCATGGCCTTATGCCTGTGAGGAAGGAGAACCAACATGGTAGAAGGGTATGGTTGAGGAAAATTACTCACTTCATGGTTGTCTTGGTTACTTTTCTCTCCTTGCTGAGGGGCTGGGGATGTAGCTCAGTGGAATAAGCGCTTGCCTAGCAAGTGCAGGGTCCTGAGTTCGATCCCCAGTACCGCAAAAAAAAAAAAAAAAAAAATCTCCTTGCTGAGGCAAAATGCCCAAAAGCCCAGAATTAAGGAAGGAAAGCTTTGTTTAGCTCACAGTTATGGAGGTTTCAGTCCATGTTAGGCTGGCTCCAAGGCAGCGTGGCACATGGCCGAGGGCAACACTTCATGGCAGCAGAAGATAGCAAAAGCAGCAATAGCAAAAGGGAGGAGCGGTGGCAAACAGCTTCTTTCTCTCCCTTACATACGCAGACTATCCACCCCAGGGCAGGTGTAGCACTCTCACCCATGAATCACTCTTAAACTCTAGAAGCCTTCGCCATGACTGCACGAGGCTTTGGAAGGACATCCAGAACCAATGGTGACTAGGAAGCAGAGAAAAAATGAAAGACCCCAAGACAGGAAAAGATTAGGAACCACACGTAGTCACTAAGGTCCTGGCTTCCACCTAGGCCCCACCTTCTACATCTATCACTTCATGATAAAGCCATCCAATTGAGATCCTATCAGTGGCTTGATCTACTGATGGATTCAGGATGATCACGGTCCACACATCAGCTTGCCATGGAGGCTCCAACACTCTTTGGGGATGCTGTGTATCCCAACCACACTAGTTATGAATTACATATTTATGGTTTGAGAGACTGGTTATAATGATGAAGAAGTATTAGGTTTTAGAGAATTATGTGGGAAATACTTCAAATATTTGCCCCGTAAAAACTGACTTCCAGTGCATTATCAAAGCCAAGTAAAAATAAATTTCAAAACAGTAATTTATATTCTCTTTTCATGTTGACTTCTATATATATTTCATAAGGACTATTGGGTAATTAAAAATTACAACATATGTTCATTTACATACAATGACCATGATACTCACAACAAAAAGTAAATCCCATGACTAGTGTTTGAAGAAGAATCAGCCTCAGGAGTCAGATGAAAGGGTGTTGGAGGGTACCAATCAGCGCTATGTGTAAACTATAATGAAAACAGAAATTACATGGATTCTAAAAAAAAACAGATACATATGGTCCAAATCAAAGCCATAAACAGACATCACTGCACAACAGTTCAAATGGCTGTTATAAACAGACAGATGGCAACAAACACTGGCAAGGGTGTAGAATTGGGGTCCACTGCACTTGGTGTGGGGGGAATGTAGATTCTAGCCACAGTGTGTAATACAAAATGCATATTTCTCAAAAAATCAAAGCTGGAACTCCCTGGACATACCCCCATCCCAGTATAGAGCATACAACCAAGAAAGGAAGTCAGCATGCTGCGGAAAGGTCTGTACGCCTGTGATCTCAGCAGCACTGTTCACAGTAGCTGACAAATAGAAATAACCTAAGTATCCATTAATGAATGAGTGGATGAAGGAGCATGATACAGATACATAACAGAATATTTATGATGTTCACATTTTATTCAGCACTTCATGTAAATTTTAAATAGATGCATCTGAACCAACTTGGCTTCTTAGGCTTATCCTTTTCCATGAAGGAGAGAGATAACCCAAAGCAGAAGTGACAGGTCCCTCAAGAGCTAAAGAAACCTAGAGTCCCAGGAGGTCAGAAGTAAGGAGATCCAGGTTGTCATCCTTTCCCTTCTTCAAAGACTGTGTCATGAGACCATTTAATGCCATGAGTAATACTATATTCAGCTTCTGAGCAAGACAAATTAACCCTATCTCAACTTGGACCATGATTATTCCCATGGCCAGAGACATGAGCTCTTAACTCAGTGGGTATGTTGCTCCTTGTACTCAATTAGGTCTTGGTCTTCTCTTGTGTTTTTACCTCCTCCTGTGCCTGCTTCTAGAAATTTTCTGTTTATCACTAAGTGCTGCAGTGAGGAGGTCAGGCATTCATGACACAGATTTGCTGTGATGGTTACTATCGTGTCTATGTGGGTTGGGCCTGTACTCAGATATTTGGACAAATATTTCCTAGAAGTTTCTTCGAAGGTGTTCTTTTTAGATGGAATCAATATTTAGGTTATTGTGCTTTGAATACAGCAGATTAGCATCTTAAAACATGTATAGGTCTCAGCCAATCAGTTCAGGTTTTTAACAGGACAGAGACTGACCTCCCCTGAACATCCAGTCTCAGCACACTGATATTGGATGGGTCTCCAGTCAGCCTGACTACCCTTCCAGTTTAGTATATATTGAACCTTCTAAACCATTCCACATATAAATAGGTAGATAGATAATGATGGTAGATAGTTAGATAGACAGAGAAATAGATGGCTACATATCCCATGTTTCTGTTTCTCTAGAGAACTTGGACTCACACATTCATAACAGATTTTTCTTTTACTATTTGACACTTATTAGAAAAAGTTGTAAAGCTATATAATGTAGATCTCAGTTAGTTATAAGTAGAATTGCCCTAAAAAATGGATCCAATTGAGAGCTGCTTTGTCCTGACGGAATGATCTTTGCTGTAGATGAGCCATTTACCCTTTCTAATTCATAACATCATCAAATTGAACTGCACTGATCCCCACATTGCTCCTGGCCTCCTGTTCCAGTCTGGCTTTGCCTCAAGCATCAAGGGAATAAGGAAAGTCCTGCCTCCGATCCATGCTTTGGTGGAGACAGACAATTCTACCAACTATGAATGTAGATGGACTATTCTGGGAATTATTTTGGTGCCTCACTGAGAAATTCAATTTCTTCCTAAGAGAGGGAAGAAATAATGGTACAGCTACAGAGCTCCACTTTCTCCTGTGCTGAATTTCCCCGCTTGAACCCTGCTGGAAAGCCTCTGAACGGCTGCCATCTTTCCTTAGTGATCAGCTTGTGGAAGACGCAGCGTTTCAAGGTTCTTCCTCTGCAGATTGAATTAGAACTGTCTCTCTCATATAATAGGCTCAGTGACAAGTGCCTGTGTTAATTGTTTGACTTTAATTAACGTTAATTAATGGCCTATGTCTTATTTTTTTTGACACCAAACCGAATATTTTAATTTGGGCATGAAATACCTTTCAAGAAATGAAAAAAAAAAACTTTTATTGCATCTGTAATTAAAGTTCCAAGCTTTTATTCATAAATTTTATTATTTAGCAAATCTTTTATTACTTTACCATTCAATGACCCCAATGGTTATAACAGAAACAGAAAGTAAATCATTTTTCTCATAGAAAAAATAAAGGAAAATATTTAGCTACTGGAAAGTCACCTATCTAATTACTGATTGATATTAGAAGCTTATAAATTCTAGTCTTTGTTAGTACCTAAATAGAGAACAATGCACTTGTATGAAAATCGTAACTGTAGTAGAAATCTCAGCCAGAAAATAATAATTGATACATATAAAGCCTCTATTTAAAAAGTTTGTCTGTTTGTTCTTTAATAATCCTATTGTAAGTTATGATTATGCAACAGCAAGGAGAAACACTGCAATGACACCCAGGGTTTGGAGGCAGATTTATTTATGCCACTGGGCACTGATCAGGATCATTCCCAGAATGTCAGGCCTGATCTCTGGTGGTTGAGGGCTTATACCAGATAAGCAAGCAGGAAATATAGAGGCAGAATGACTTGTCAGTTGGGGATTGGTTTATACAGTGTGCATCACAGTGATCAGCTGTTTGTAAGAGACAGGAGCAACCAGATCTGGAACACGAACTGTTACCTGGGAAATTAACAAACTGACATATACTGATTGGGAGGGGCACATTTTCTGCTACAGTTAAGGATCAGAATGAGAAGTATTTTCACTTTGTATTTTATGTGTTTTAGCTCAGTAATAATGTACTTTAATGATGTATTCTGCCTATGACTGTGGCCTAGATTGGGGCCTTTCCTAAAATATTAAGAACAATTTATTGTAGAAAAGTCATTGTAATTTTCTTTCCTATATTTGAAAAGACACCCTGACTGGATTTTTAAAAATATTATTCTATTGCAATTCTTTTCCATGCTGTAGGAGTCATCTGTCCATTACGAGGACCAAATGCTGGACATTCATAACTTAAAAGATGAGAGGTTTACTTTGGTTCATGGCTCCAGAGAATCCAGTCCATCACTGTGGGCTCCAAATCAGGAACATTTTAGTGGAAGGGTGTGGCAGAGGGAAGTTGCTCAATTGGTGGCAGGTGAGAAACAGAGAGAGAGCCAGAGAGCCACAGAAGAAGGGGCCAGTGGCAAGATGCACCTTTCAAGGCTTCCTTCCTCTATCTGCTCCCACTGCCCTGTGACCCATTCAGCTGTAAACGCACTAATGGAATCCATTAACAAGGTTGCATCCTCATGATCAGTCCCCCTCTTAGGTACCACCTTTGAACATTACTGTTTTGGAGATCAAGCCCTCAACACTCAGGTCCTTGGTGGACACTTCATATTTAAGCCATAACATATTGTGTATTTTAAAATTAGGTTACAAAATAGATAAAAACACATTTACACAATGAGATATGTATTCAATAACATTCTAATAGATTTTCCTTTTTATTTAACATGTGTTTCCCCCAGGATTCAGTAGGGAACATTTACCATTAATCCTCCTGCTCTCGGTGAAATCTCTTTCAGCAGGTATAGACACTTCTGTGCAGGTCAAGATGTCCATGAGTAAAACCTCCTGGCTGAAAATCATGGCACTTCCAAGCTTACGTCTCCCTCCCTTAAAATTTTCTGAGCCTATCTTTTTTTTGGGGGGGTGGTACTGGGGATCGAACTCAGGACCCTGCGCTTGCTAGGCAGGTGCAGATTCCAGAATTAAATTTTATTTATTTTTTGTCTTTTTTTTTTGGCAGTACTGGGGATCGAACTCAGGACCCTGTGCTTGCTAGGCAGGTGCTTATTCCACTGAGCTATATCCCCAACCCCCCTTCTGAGCCTATCTTGATTCAAGTAAGATGACACCATCTTCAAAAACAAAAGCACCTGGCTGGATGCTCAAGATTGAAAGCTCAGAAATCTATTGGCATCCCTTCACTCACTGTATTCCCTTGACTCTTTTTTTCTTTTATGTCACTTTCTGCTCCTCACTTAGACTTGTACCTGGCCCTTCATTCTGACCTCACAGCATGACACTTCTGATCTTTTGACTTTGAAGTTATTTCTGGGTTAACATCAGTCTGCACTGAGCTTGATCCCTCTTAGACCCCACTGTCCTGTGAAATAGGGAGAATATTCTCTTGAGCTCCACCATGCACACTTAGGTTGAAATCTTGAGCCAAACCAAGCTTCTGCTTGTGCCTGTTGTGCTGCTGGAAGTGTCCCCCAGGGGTGCCCCTTATGGAAGATGTCTGCCTGTTGGGACACAAGCAATAACCAACCAGAGCTTCAGTTTCCTTCTTGGGAAACTGAGTTATATGCATTAACCTGAGCTGCTGCAAGTATTTCTCTTCAGAGGATGAGACTTCAGTGCCCCCGGAGAGTCCTTTGCTGTCTTTAATACTCCCACCTCCTGTATTCCATCTGCTTCTCAACTTAAGCACGCACAGAACAGGTGAGGAATTCAGCCTTCACTTAATCGGTTCAATAACAAAGAATTCACTTCTTTGCATTGAGCTCTTGAGCCTCCAGCAAGTCCTCCACGAACACATGCACAGCACTGTCCTTTGGCTTCCATGTATTTGCCCTTACTTTGCAACACTAAAGAGGAAAACATGAAACAAGTTGGACAACCTGCAGATCTCATCAAAATATTTCTATTCATCAATAACTCATAAAATATCAATAGAAGAGTATAGCTTCCCACCTGTAGCAGTATAAATATTTACAGTAAAGTCTCTTTATTTTCTATTAAATTGGATCATTTTTAAAAATAAAAATATATACTTGGCAGTTGCGGTGGTGATATATAGCCAAACACAGCTTTCTAAGCGTGTGATAGCATCAGAGCTAACACTGTTTTTAGCCAAACTATTTGCAAATGAAGCCTTCAAACTTCATTTGAGACAGTATAATTTTATTGCTTTAAGTTAATATAGTTATGCATTTCAAATTATATGATTTAAGGTTATATTTGATTTTTAACAAAATGTCATATTTTAACCTGTAGTATGGTGAAAGGTAACCAAAAACACTATAGCTTACTTGTTCTGGGTATTCTTATACTTGAAAAGACTGATTTGTTCTCTTTCTTTCCAGTTCCTTCACTTAAATAATGGTAGGGGTAAAATTTTATGTTTGTGGGAATGTATCTGGTGCTTATCCTATATATTTATCAGTGTATTTGCCTCTGGTTTTTTGCTCCTGAAATTTACAAGCATATTTTAGATGCTATTATGTGTCATTACCACTGAACAACTCAAGTTCAAATTTGAGTTCCTAGGATAAGAGCCATTAAACTACATGAAGTAGATTTATACACCAGCCTACTGGGAATCACACAGCCTGTGCTTCATTCCACCCAGAATCCCATGGGTGCTGCTCATTCCTGCCACATCTGCCTTCTCCCCAGCTTCCCTGCAATATCTTCACCACACCTCTCAACTCTCCTTCCACGTTCTATGAACTAATTGCTTTGAAGTCTAGCTTGTATAGGAGACAGTGCTAAAGACCTAAATCAAATCACATCGCCTTTCTATTCACAAGCATCCGATGGCTCCCTGGATCTCTCAGAGGAAAGTCCAGGATGCTACCTGCTACCTGGAAGGTCCTACCGAAACTGGCTTAGCAACTCTGTCCTCATCGCTTACTCACCTCTAAGCTTCTGTCTTCCAATCAGTCTGCCAAACCCCAACACCAACCCCAAACTCGCTGACACTTAGCTGAGACTGGCAGCAGCAGCAGCACGAAGTGGGTGCAGTTCTCTTCTCTGCCTGCAACATCTCTTGGTCACACTCTAACACATTCTCTTTGATTTTACTCCCAAATCTCCTCCTCAATCAGTCTGGCATTGGCCCACGAGTGAGTTTGAGCGTGATTTTTACATGAGACTATATCTCTTGTTATGATTTTTTCTTTAATGAAAAAATCTGATAGTACATAACTAAACACAAATTAACAGAATTAGAGAAGCTTTGCGGTAGAGAAAAATACAGCATACAGCTTCTGCCTTATTTCTCAAGGTTGAAAAATCTTTCCCCAATTCATATCTGGGACATTTTGAAGATAATCCTGGCCTGTCTTCTTTATGAGAAGAAATGAATAACGAGTTTAAATTCAGAGTAGAGTTATAAGATGAGACTCCTCATTAGAATCCATGGCCAAAGTCATCTTTATTAGCATGGGCAGACATTTGCATGTACAGTGAAACAGACAAATTTGGCTCAGTAATTGGCCAGTCAACAAGAGACAATCAGGCACAAGAAAGCATGTCACGGTGTTAACAAGCATGATTTATAAATAACAACAATAGTCCTGGTGGTTTAGAACCTGCACATGGAGATTAACCGCAGTCAATTTCTACCCATTACAATGGAACTACAAACAATATGACCAGGTAAGTTTTGGGATTTGATGCTTTTTCTACTATTTTGCCTGAAACACATCTACACTCTGAAAACAAATGTGAGGATCTTGCTCCTGTGGGCTAAAATATTAGGCCTTTCTGTGAATGCCTTTATGATTATCAGAATGAAGTGTGATGATGCTATTTTTAGCTCACTATTATCTCTGGTGGATGTCATCCGACATACTTGCTTGTACAGCAAATGTCAGGAATAAGTCATGCTTGTCTAAAATAAGGCTTTCACTATGCAAATCAAGCTCTCGATTACATTCTGAATGTGGCTCAAATGATTTTTAAATAGAACTAAAATGATGTAAACAAAGAACTTTGAAAAAAATATACACATATTACCCTTCGTGTCATTTAGAACAGGCTCTAACAAAAGCAGCCACCCGTGCTTACTTCAGCATACTAAAAGGATCAGAAACGATTTGTTTAATTTTCTTTGTTGTTTTTGTTATTATGTTGCTTTTCCTTCCAAGAGTTTTTCATGCATCTTGTAACACATTTTCTAAAATCATTCACTCACTTTCCTAGAGAACCTCACCATGCTCAGTTACTTATCTTTGTCAAGGAACAAAGTATCCAAAGTCAAACTTTTTAAAAATTTATTTCAGTTAAAAATATTCTTGTGCTGAAAACAGACTTGCTTAAAGATTAAAACAGTAACATATAAGTGGAGAGCATTTAGTTTGCAATGACTTTCTTCCAGGTTTCGCCTGTTCTCTTTCCGTAGATATTACTAGGAAGAATTGTGTGCATTATTTTCATATCTTCACAGAGCTTTAACCAGCGCTGACTGTGGTACAGCCTCTAATGGCTACTGTGTAGCTGACTAAAGATAAGTAAATACATTATTTTCTCAAAGCTATGGTGATCATAACGTATAGAGAGGAAAATGACATTCTTTTAGACCTTCTGTAGCTGTTTATTGAGCACCCCCTAAAACACAGAGCTGTCCTCTTATGAGGTTGAAGAGATCACACAGACAAGGACTCTTACCTTCCTCCACATCTCAGGGCTTCACGGAGCTCTAAGCCCAGTGCTGGTGGCTTCCAGTGAACTCACCCAGCCAAACTCTTTCCCAGCACAGAGACTCTATACATGGCGTTCTCTTGCACAAAAAACTTTCTCATTTGCAAAACATGCCCACACTCCAGATTTTAGCCTAGTGTCTAGTACCTCCGGGTGCAGATCACTCCGTATCATGTTTGAGAAATCCTTCCCATTATCCCTCATTTCTTCATCCTGCTAATTTCCTTAACAATGCATACAGGCTTCATCCTTTTTGGTTGATTTTTTTTTTTACTCTAAGAAAGTAGAACGTAAGTTTCATGTTTGCATAGCATATATCTGAATAATGATCTCTGAATCCCCAGGCCTAGGATAAGGAAAATTCCAAGTAAATATTTGTTGCATTAAAAAACTGAAATATATCTTTATATCTTCAGTCTTTTTAATTTTTTTAAAGTGCACAAATATAAGGAGAAAATATAGCGTGCATTCTTCAGATTAAAAACATCAATTTTTTTCCAAATTTGCTTGATTTCTACTCTATTTTTCATTTATATAATATTTCACATATTAATTTATTGATCATTTTACAGTACTGGCTATGGAACCCTGGGCCTTTACTCCGTGCTACAATGCTGGATATCTTATCTTTTCTTTTCTTTTTTTTTTTATTTTAGAAACATAAAAGTACAAAAACATATTGACAAACAGACACCCATTATCATAGAAAATAGTACAATCACAACTAATCTATAGACAAGGTGATATGGTCTCAACAGTAGTTGTTGCTTTATCCATTGATATCTTCGAATTGTAGATGTATGGACCCATATACAGACATGCAAATTTAGTC
>PVLD010023476.1:0-27301 GCA_004027595.1 Dinomys branickii | reverse complement strand
AAAAAAAAAAAAAAAAAAGAAAGGAAAAAAATAAAAAAGTAGTGTGTTCAGAAGCTGGCAATGAGAGTAAAGATTGTTTAACATATTACAATCATTCTAAGGGAATGTAAGTTCAAGGATACACCATTACTTTACTTACTACTTTACTTATTACTAAGAAAGAGAAAAATCTGGTCAAACTCTGCCATAACTTTCTTTTCAAAGCCAGACCTCAAGGAGCTGGGCAAGCACTTTACCAACAAACTAACCCCAATCCTGTAATTCTTATTCTGTGCTCACATAAGGAGATTTTTCAAAAGATTTTTAAATTTTTCATTTTCTTAGTACCTGTATATGACACATAGTAATTACCCTGAGCTTGAGGGCTTGATGCTGATACATAACATATCTTAAAATCATTTTACGCCTCCCTCCCCCTCTGCTCACTCTCCTTTCCCAGATTCTCTTTCCATCTCTACAAATTCTAGCTCCCTGTTTCCTGGCCATCTGTTTTACTCCTTAATTGTATTTTGGGCCTCTCATATTAGACAGACCATATGATGTTTAACCCCTTGTAATAGACTTATTTCACTTAGTATTAGGGTCCCAAGGTCTGTCCAGTCTTTTTATAAATGACTCAAATTTATCCTTCTTTATGTCTGATTTTTTTTTTTTTTTGTGGTACAGGGGATCGAACTCAGGACCCTGCGCTTGCTAGGCAAGCGCTTATTCCACTGAGCTATATCCCCAGCCCCTCTGATTTTATATATATACATCCATTCAGCTGTTGATGGGCATATAGGCTGTTTCTGCGACTTGGCTATGTGAGCTGTACTGCTGTGAATGGGGTATGCATGATCACTACAGTATGACTTTAGCTCTTTCAGTAAAATACCCAGGAGAGGTAAATCTGGGACAAATGAAATTTCTTTTTTGAGAGTCTCCATCCGGATTTTCAAAGTGGTTGTGCTTGTTTACATTTCCAGCAACATTGTAGAAGTGTTCCTTTCCCCTCACATCTTTGTCAGCTTTGGTTTTTTTGAGTCCTTGGTGATAGTGTTTTACTGGAGTAAGGTGGACTCTCAGTGTTGTTTTGATTTGCATTTCTCTAATGGACAAAGATGCTGCATACTTTTCATGTATTTACTGACCACTCTTTGTCTTGCTTCTTCTGCAAAGTATTCGTGTAAATGGATCATATTTTTATTGTGCCTATTCTTTCTGGCAGTCTACTTTTCGATTTATTTATATATTCCGGATATTATACTTTGAGAAGTACCTGGTAAAAAATTATTTCCCATTGTGTAAGTTGTTGTTTGTGCTGTAGTTTGTTTCTTTTGCTGTATAGAAGCTTTTTGATCTACCCCATTTGATAACACTGGGTATTATTTCTTGTGCAATTGGGATTCTGTTCTGAAGTCCTTGGCTACCCCTATGTATTCAGGAATCTGCTTCCAGTATATAAAAAGTGTTTCTATTTTTATATATAGGTCTTTGATATATAGGTATTTGATCCATTTTGATCTGACTTTAACACAGGGTGAGAGCCGTAGATTGAGATTTATTTGTGTACATGTGAATAACCAGTTTTCCCAGCACTATTTGTTAAAGAGGCTACCTTATTTTCTAGTGTATGTTATTGTCAAAAATCCATTGGCTGAAAGTGCTTAGAGTTGTTTCTGAATCTTCTATTCTATTCCACGAATGTGCATGTCTGTTTTGTGTTAGTGTCTTTCTGTTTATATTATCGTGTCTTTGGAGTATTACTTTAAGTCTGGGGCTGTAATGTTCTGCCTTGTTCTAGTTGCCCAGCATTTTTCTGAGTATTTTTAGTCTCTTCTTGTCCCTTATAAATGTTAGGATTTTTTCTAGTTCTGTATAAAATGCTAATGGTGTTTTAATAGGGCTGTGTTAAATCTATGTATTATTTTTGACAATAGAGCATTTTGAAATGTTAGTCCTATCTACCCAAATATAGGGGATATCTTTCCATTTTCTAATGCCTTCAATCTCTTTTTTCTGAACAATATGGTTTTCATAATAGAAGTTTTCACTTCCTCTGTTAGGTTAATTCTGAGGCATTTAATTTCATTTAAGTCTACTGTGCATGTGATTGTTTTCTTGATTTGTTTCTCACTGGGTTCATTCTTACAATGTTATTGGTTTTTGTGTGTTTATTTTGTATCCTGCCACTGAATTTGTTTATTAGTTCTAAGGGTCTTCTACTGGAGTTTTTTGGATTCTGCACGTGAAGGACCATGTTGTCTACAAATGAGGATATTTCTTCCTTTGGCATTAATTCTTCCCTGATGTTTTCATAAAATTCAGCTGTGAATAGATTAGATCCTAGGGTTTTTTTTAGTTTGCAGGTTTTTAAAATTGCTGCCTCAGTTTCATTGCCTGTTATTGGGCTGGTCAGGATTTTTACATCTTATTTCAGGTTTGGTAATTCACAAGTGTCTAGGAATATATCCATTTTTTCTAGATTGTTCAATTAATTGAAATACAGATTTTTAAAATACTCATAGCCATCTGGATTCAGGGGAATCTGCTCTTGTTTAAATTTTTCATTTCTAATTGCATTGATACGGGCCTTTCCTTTTTTGACTAAGTTTGGCTGAGGATTTGTCTTGTTTTCTATATTTTTCAAGAACCACTTCTTTGATTCACTGATTCTTTGTATTTTTTTAGGCTCTATTTCACTTATTTCCACTCTGATCCTTATAATTTCCTTCTTCTTATGGTTTTGGATTGTTCCTGTTTTTCTAGGCCTTTGAGGTTCATCATTAGGTTATTTATTTGTGATCACTTTGTTTTTTTTTTAATTTTATGAAAAAATAAAAACCAGCATTCACAGCTATAAACTTCCTTTTAGGGCTGCTTTTCCTGTATCCCACAGATTCTAATGTGTTGCACTGCCATTACCATTTTATTCCAGGAAACTTTAAATTTCTTTTGTGACCCATTGCTTATTCAAAAGTGTGTTATTTAATCTTCATGCATTTGAATAATTTTTGTTGCCATTTTTCTAGTTTCATTCGGTTATGATCTGATAATTGCATGCAATTACTCTGTACTTACTTAGGTATGACTTATGACCTAGTATGTGATCTATTTTGGAGAAAGTTCCATGTGCTGGTGGAAAAATGTGTATTCTGTTGTTGGGTGGATCACTCTAGATATACATTAAGTCCATTTGTTCAAAGGTGTGGTGCAAATCTGATTTCTTTGTTGATTTTTTTTGTCTAGTTGATTTACTTGTGGAGGTTGGGTGTTGGGGTCCCTTACTATGATTGTGCTGATTTTTATCTGATCTTTTATGGCCGGTAGTATTTGTTTTATGAAATTGAATGTGATAGTATGTGATATAAATATATAATATATAATTGCATAGTATATTTGATATGTATCAAATATAAATATATATAATTGTTATCTCTTTTTGTTGAATTATTCCTTTACCAGTAGATAGTGACCTTTTTTCTTGTGTGCCTTCTCATCAGTTTTGGCTTGAAGTTCACTTTGTCTAAAAACAGGATAACTATTCCTGCTTGCTTTTGGGCTACTTTTGCATGGAATATCATTTCCAGTCTTGATTTTTAGTGAATGAGTTTTTTATGGATGAGGTGTGTCTCTTGTATTCATCTTTTAGTTGGGTTTTGTTTTTTGATTCAATTTGCAAATCTGTGTGTTTTGATTGAGGAGTTAAGACCATTTACACTGAGAGTTATTACTGACAGGTATTGGCTGATTCCTGTCATTGCTTTATTTTTGTTACTGATTACTTTTCCCTTTTGCTTAACTTCTCATCCCACTTAACTTATTCACTCTTTTAGAATCTTCAGTATTGTTGGCCTCACTGTCTCCATTGAGAATATCCTTGAGTATTTTTTGCGGTGCTAGTTTGATAGTCATGATGTTTTAAAAAGATGCTATGTAATGAAAAGTCCTGATTTCTCCATCAATTTTGAAAAACAGTTTTGTAGGGTACATTAATCTGGGTTGAAAGTTGTTTTCTTCTGGGACTTGGAAAATTTTATTCCATGATTTCCTGGGCTTTAAGGTGTGTTTGAGAATTCTGCCATAATTCTAATACATAAGATTACCTTTATATTATTTATTGCATTTTCTCTAAAATCTTTAAAAACTCTCTCATTGCAGTGGACTTCTGGGTATTTAACTATGATGTGTTATGGAAAGATTCCTTTCTGATCATGGCTATTTAGGAGGGTTCCATACCTCTACATTAAATTCTTTCTCTGTACTTGGAAAAATTTCTCCTTCATTTTCTGTGAATTGATTTTTTATACCTTTTTCTCTGCTTTCTGAGTTTTATTTAATTCCTATTGATCTTAGGTTCATCCAGCAGCTGTTGGACCCCACGCCCTTGTCTCCAAGGTATCCTGTAGTGTGTGCTTTTCTGCATCAGCCCCGTCTTGTAGTTCTGGCCTTCTCTTTTCACACCGGTACCTTTTTCTTTCAATAGAATTTTTTATATTCTGGGTTTCTGTTCGATATCTTCTAATGGACCCTAATTCTTTACTAAACTGGTCATTCCTATCACATACTGGCATGGTTAGTTTACCTGGACTTCTATTTATGTCTTATTTAAGCTTACCGCTCATGTTCTCATGAGTTATGTCTGTTTAATTACATTATACATTTGTTTGCCAAAACTTTATTGATCGTTTTGGTTTGGGTTTGGGTTTGTTTGTTTCTTCTTTTATTCCTTCATATATTTCAGCCATTCGGCTTTGACTTCCTCTTCCTCAGTGCCCCTCTGATCAGCTTTGGGGTTGGAGAATTTTTGGAGGCACAGTGTTGTCTTCTTTTCTCATGTTTCTGTTGCTTTTTATACTGGGAGTTGAGGATCGGTTAGAGCGGAAAGATTCTTTCTCATACAGCGATCTCTTTAGTTAGTGTCTGCTTCCCTGTGATGTGATCTCGGCTTTGGTTACATTCTACACACCTCTCCAAGCACTCAGCATAATACAACAAAACGAGCCAGTACAATTCAAAGACAGGTTGTACACCAGTTACGTCAGCATCAGCGCACCCATCCACGTATCAGTCCCGCACGCTAATGCTTGCTTTAATAATGTTGCCTTTCCTTCAGTGACTCCTAAAGACTAGGACCTACTGCTGCTGCCAGACAGGCTGGATTGTGGAGGGTGACGGAAGGAAGCAGAACGAGAATAAGGAGCAGGTTAGAGCAGACAGTAAAGAAGCGGGAGAGGGAGACAAATGGAGGCGAGAGCAGAGGCCGGACTCCGCCGGTGCTATTTTCATAACTGGAGTCAGGGGCTGCTGGAGAGGAGGCTTGAGGGAGTATTTGAGGGAGCGGGGTCGGGGAGGCGGAGGGAGGTGTAACTGGAGATGGAGGGGTGCTGACGCTGTTTGAATGTCAGACCCTGGTATTAGGCTGGTAGCAAGCTTGTGTTTTAATGGTTTATACACAATTTTGGTGCGGCTTACCCCGGTTTGCCCATAAAAAGTACTATTTAATTGAAGCAACAGCTACTTCTTGTTCTCCTTTTCGCACATACAGACACCTCACAGACCGTGTGTACACTAGAAGAAAGGAGGAGCGGAAAAGCAGGAAGATACAGGGTAAGGAAGGAAAAGAGAGAAAGAAAGAAACAGGAAACTGTAACCCAAAACCAAGCAGTGACAAGAACACAGATTTAAAGTGTCCTCGCAGTCCAGTTTATACCGCGGTCCGAATTCCACCAGCGAGCGCCTTACCCTCGCCCACAAATGGAGGTTTGGGAAGACCGCGGGACCCGCGCTTTCCCGCACCTCCGCTCCACTGGGGGCCACTGCGTGACAGGCGCTTGTTCTGCTCACCTTTCTTAGTCCACCGCCTGCTCCTGCGAGTCACTGAGCTGGCCCCATAGTACGATCTGCTGAACTGCCTGCCCGCAAGTGAAGGGATCCGGGGATCAGGATGGATCGAGGAGCGCACCCCTCACGGTCGGCTGCATTCTGTGTGACTTCAGTTTTTGCTTTGTCTCGTCATAGGGCACCTTCAGTTGTGTCGGAGGGGGCTGGATGTCGTTTGCTCCGCTTCGTACCCACCTCTTGACGTCTGTGAGGGTCTTCTCTCAGTCTGCGTCCTTCCCTGCGTGACGAGCCCTGCTGAGGATCCTGAGTTCTCTTCCTGCAAGGTTCCAGGTGGCAACGCTGTGGCAGACTCTGCCGAAGCTGCTGCTCTCCGGCTCTTGCCCGCTCTCTCCTTCTCACTATCCAGCGCCGGAACTGAGTTGCGCCTTCGGGCTCGCAATGCTCTGCATCCCCTGCTGATGGCGGAGAGGGTTCCCGTGTGGGAACCACAGCGGGCAGCGGGCAGTGAGCAGCAGATCCTATCAGCGCAGGGCTCCCAGGGTCTGGGAAAACAACGAATGTCTACTTTGGGGCCGCTCCAATTACTTTTCTCCCCAGGTCTCGCTGTTGCCTTCTGCAACTCCTTCAGCCTGTTTTCAGCACTCTGATCCAGGTCCCTAACCAGGCCTGTGCCCTTCTTTTCTACTTTCCCAAGGGCCCTACCCTGCTTTCAGTCACTGCTTGCTGGCTTTCAGGTTCTCTGGTGCCCTCATCTGTGAATATAGCTCATTCACCGGAGTGCTCTTCCCAGTGGGGATGACGGGAAGGTTAGCGAACTGGAGTGTAAGGGGCGCCGTGATCCGGGGGCGGGCTTCCTCTTCCGGTTGCCTTCCAGTATCTGGCTGTGGTTTGCCCTCCTGTTTCTGACTGCTTCCCAGTGCAAATCTTCTGAGTCTCCTTCATGCACCACTGCGTCTAGTCAGCCGTGGTACTATCTCCCCTTTTAGGCTACTGGAGTCACATAACATTCTTGGGCACACATAAAAGGTAAAAGTTAGTAGAAAACATCCTAGAGGAAGCGAGTTTAGGACACCAGGAATCTGGGAGGCTGAGGCAGGAGGATCACAAATTCAAGCCCATCCTAGGCAACTTAGTTTGACTCTGTCTCAAAATAAAAAATGTAAGAAGGCCGGAGATGTAGCTCAGTGTGAAGGCCCTGGTTTCAGTCTCTAGTACTGGGGGGAAAAGCTAGAGGTATGCCTAAATCTTCCTCCCATTTCATGTAACTTCTTCACACAGTGTTCTGTGCTAAAGAACATGGAGGATGTATTATCTCACAAAGTACACAGTGAATGGAAAACTGTCGGTGCTGGGCTTTTAAGTCTGACTTGGCAATTATGTAGCACTAATCTACTCTGACATTTATGTTTCAGGAATATTGTTAAGAAAGTCTGATTCAAGATCAGGACATCCTCTTTTTCCAAATATTTGATTCCTGAGAATTAAAAGAATGCTGCACCTTTAGCCTTAAGATTTTCTTTCAAGTCACTGATAATTATTCTATGATTTCTAATGCTGCATTTTGATGTTCATACATGCATAAACAATGACATCTGTGTCACTAGCTGACCTTGGATGAATGAGTATAGGATGCACACAGATGCCAGAGATGTTAAAATGTAAAACAAGATGTTTCAAATAAGAAAACATGATAAATTAAAATGGAGATGAAGTGAAGCATGGAGAAGAAATATTAAAACAAGAAAAACTAAGGCCTTAATTTATAGCATTGTGTAGCATCCAGGTTGGAAATTAAAGTTCACACAATCCTAAATTTTACCAGAACTTCAGGGAAGAGTTATTGTCAGTACTCCTCAAACTTTTTCATGAAATTTATAAAGAAGAAACAATGCCAAACTCATTTCTTCAAGGTATCATTACCCTGCCGGGCATGGTGGCACATACCTATAATCCCAGCACTCAAGAGGCTGAGGCAGGAGGATTGAAGTGAATTCAAGGCCAGTGTGGTATTCACAGTGAGTTCATACCAGCCTCAAAAAAGAAAAGAGAAGTATCATTACTCTGATACCAACAAATGGGGCAGGACTTCACAAAAACAGAAAGCTAAAAAAAAAAAAAAACCCAGAAAACTGCAGATCAATTTCTTTAATAAACATAGATGGGAAAATATTTGACAAGATGCCTGTAAACAGAATACCAAACTAAAAAAAAATCATCAAACAGAGCACAAATCACGATCAACTTGGCTTCATCCCAAAGACTCAACCATAGTTCAATATGCATAAGTCAATAAATGTGATACATCACATACACAGAAGTAAGGATGAAAATCATCTCCATAGATGCAAAAAAACTCTTTAGCTAAATCCTACATCCATTCATCATAGAAAATCTGCATGAAAATTGGTATAGATGGACCTTAGCTTAAAATGATGAAAGCCATTTGTGACAACCATGCTCCCAACGTCACACTAAATGGGAGGAAAACAGAACATATTCCCACTAAAACAAAGAACAAGACAACAGTCTCTGCTCTCACCACTCTTGTTCAACATGGCACCCAAAACTTCAGCCAGAGCAATTAGGCAGGAGATGAAATTAGGTATTAGAATATGAAAGGGAGAAGTCAAAGTATTTTTCTTTGCAGATGAAATGATACTTTACATGGAGGATTCGCAAAATTGAACCAGAAGACTTAGATGCAAAGTGGCAGGATACAAAATATTTTCTAAATTTGCAAATTTTCTAGATTTGAAAATCAAATCTAAATTTGATTTTCTAAATTTAGCAAAGTGGCAGGATACAAAATAAATACACAAAAGTCAATAACATCCTTATATCAAAAATTAATACACTGAGAAAGAAATCAGGAAAATAATCCCATTTACAGTAGCTTCCAAAAAGTTAAATATCTAGGAATTAGCCTAACCAAAGCAGTGGAAGACCTCTATAATAAAAACTATATCGCTCTGATGCAGAGCCTGGTGGTGCACACATGTAATCTCAGCACTTAGGTGGCTGAGGCAGGAGGATTGCCATGAGTTCAAGGCCAGCCTGGGCTACATAGCAAATTTAAGGCACCACACCCCAAAAAACAAAAATAAATTAATAAAAATTTAAAAAATTAGGGGAGGAGCACCCAGGTGGTACAGTGGTAAGCAGCAGAGAAAGAGCCTCTCTGTGAATTGCCATCCAGTTACTGGGTTGAAAGTTGTTTTCCTTTAGAGCTTAAAATACTTCACTCTAAGCTCTCTTTGACTTAAGGGTTTGGGCTGAGAAGTCAGTTGTGATTATGGTGGGCTTTCCTTTATAGGTGATTTGTTTCTTTTCCTTTTAAGATTCTATCATTGTGTTGAATTTCTGGAATCTTGACTATGATATATGCCTGGCTGTAGATTTTTTTATCATGGCTAATTGGAGTTCTATATGCCTACGTTCTGTATGTCACATTCTTTTTCCTACCAGTGTAGTTATCTGCCACATCTGTAAATAGTTTTTTTAATATCATTTGCGCAATCTCCTGCTTTTTCATTTACTCCAGTCAATCCTACATTATTTTTCTTTTCCTCATCTAGCAGCTAATGGATCAGTTTCTCATGGTCCCTTGGTATTTTTAAGAAAACTTTTTTTTTGTGATCACTAACCATGAGCCTGTCTTCTATATCTAAGATCCTGTCCTTATATTGGCTTATACTGCCATGAATACTTTAAATGGAATTTTTGTTAACCGGGATATCTGCTTGAATGTACCTGATGGATTCTAGCAAAGGATGGAAAACAATACTTCATGCAACAGGAAATAGGAGCAAAGCAGGAGTAGCTATTCTATTTGCAGACAAAGAGAATTTCAAGCCAAGACCGATTAAGAGAGACAAAGAAGGTCACTAGATCCTTGTAGGGAGAACAATCCAAGAGGAAGAGATAATAATCATCTTCTTTTTTTTTTTTTTTTGGCGGTACTGGGGATCGAACTCAGGACCCTGCGCTTGCTAGGCAAGCGCTTATTCCACTGAGCTATATCCCCAGCCCCGAGGAAGAGATAATAATCATAAATATATGTGCAACAAATACCAGTGCACCCAATTATATAAAACAAATATTAATGGACATGAAAAATCAAAAAAGCATTAATACAATTGTATTGAGGGATCTCATTACCTATTGGCACAAACAGATCAACTAGACAAAAAGTCAACAATAAAATATTAGAACTGAACCAAATTTTTAAACAAATAACTTAGTAGATGACTACAGAGTGTTCCACTCCACAATATCAGAATACACATTTTTCTCAGCTGCACATGGGATGCTTTCCAAAATAGACCACATGCTAGTTCATAGCACATGTTTAGGTAAATGCAAAGGAATTGAAATTATCCCATACACATTATCAGACCTTAATGCAATGAAATTGGAAAGCAATGGCCCAAGAAACCACAAGAATGTCATAAACACATGGGAATTAAATAGCACCCTCCTGAACAACCAATAGGTCACAGATGAAATTAAAGAAGAAATTAGACAGTTTCTACAAGTTAAGTGATAATGACAATGCAACATAGCAGGGCTTATGGGACACAGTGAACACAGTCCTAAGAAGGAAATTTATAGCGCTGAATACCCATATCAGGAAACAGAGCAAGTGCAAATAAACAACTTAATGGTGCACTCCAGACTTTTAGAAAAAGAAGAGCAGGCTAAACCCAAAGCTCTTACAAGAGAAGAAATTATAAAAATCAGACCAGAAATTAATGCATTGGTGACTAAGGAAACAATAAAGGAATCAATGGATTGAAAAGCTGGCTCTTTGAAAGATTAAATAAAACTGACACACCCTTATCAATAAAAGAAAAAAGGCTCAGATCCACACAGTGAGGGATGAAAAGGGTGAGATCACAGCAGATCCTGCAGAAATCCAGAGAACATCAATACCTACTTTAAGAACATTTATTCTAATAAGATTAAAGCTATAGAAGAAATGGGCAGATTCTTATCTAACATATGAATTACCACAGCTGAATCAAGAAGATATAAAAAATACTAAATAAACCAATATCAATCAGTGAAATCAATAATGTAGTTAAAAACCTACCAACAAAGAAAATCCCAGGCCCTGACAGATTCACTGCTGAATTCTAAAAGAAATTTAGAGAAGACCCAATACTTCTCAGACTCTTTAATGAAACAGAAAAAAAGCAGTACTTCCAAATTCATCCCTGGAAGCTAGTATTACCCTGATACCCAAATCAGAGAAGGACCCAACTAAAAAGGAGAACTGTATGACAATCTCCTAATGACCATAGATGGAAAAATTCTCAATAAGATACTGGCAAACAGAAAAATGCAGCAAATCATCAAAAAGATTATATAAGAACTACAACTCCATGAACCCCAACAGAAGGAGTCCACCAAGCAAGGCAAACAATTAAATAGGGTAGAGGAAGCCAATAACAGAAAAATAAAATGCAAGGATAAGTAAATACATATCAGTTATAACCATCAATGTTAATGGGCTCAATTCACCAATCAAAAGGATAAGTTGGATTCATCTCAGGAATTCAGGGATGGTTCAACATACACAAATCAATAAATGTAATACACCATATTAACAGAGCCAAGGACAAAAATCATATGATCATCTCAATACATGCAGAAAAAAAGCTTTTGACAAAGTCCAGCACCCATTCATGATTTAAAAAAAATTGGAATAGATGGTCTTTATCACAATCTGATAAAAACTATCTATGACAACCCAACAACAAACATCATACTAAATGGACAAAAACTGAAAGGTTGCACTCTAAAATCAGGAACAAGTCCAGGTATTCATTGTTTCCACTCTTATTCATCATAGTCCTAGAAACTTTAGCCAGAGCAATTAGACAAGAAAAAGAAATAAAAGGAATAATGATAGGAAAGGAAAAAGTTAAACTATCATTATTTGCAGATGACATGACGCTCTACATAGAAGATCCTGAAACTACCAAAGATGTCTAGATTTAATAAGCAAATTCAGTAGTGTAGCTGGATTCAATGTCAACACAAAAATCAATAGCCTTCCTATACAGAAATAACAAACTCACTAACAGAGAAATTAGGGAAACAACACTTCACAGTAGCATCCAAAAAAAAAAAAAGAAATATCTAGGAATCAATCTAATGAAGGAAGTAAAAGACCTCTACATTGAAAACTACAGTATATGAAAAGGGAGATTGAAGAGGATATCAGAAAATAGAAAGATACCCCTTGCTCTTGGGTAGGAAGAACCAATACAGTGAAAATGGCCATACTTCCAAAACTATTATACAGGTTTAATGCAATTATGATAAAAATTCCAGTAATATATCTCACAGAATTATAGAAAACAATCCTAAAATTCATTTGTAACTAGAAGCTACCTAGACTAGCACAGGCAATTCTGGACAACAAAGGCAAGGCATCACAATCCCTGACTTGAAATTATACTATAAAGTTACTGTGATAAAAGCAGCATAGTACTGGCAAAAAAGAGACCCAAAGATCAATGGAACAAATTAGAAGACAGAGAGACAGCTCCAGACATACTCAGCTATGTTATTTTTTAGGGGAGCGGGTTACTGGGAAAGCCACTTTATCTTTGACAAAGGTGCCAAACATTCACTGGAAGAAAGATAGCTTTTTAATAAATCATGCTAGAAAAACTGGTTTTGCATTGGCTGAAGATTAAAATTGGACCCATATCTTTCACCATGTACCAAACTAAATTTGAAGTGGATGAAAGATCTAAATATTAAAACAGAAACATTAAATCTGCTGGAAGATAGAATAGGTAAAACTCTTGAAGACACTGGTGTAGGCAAAGACTTTATGAATAAAACCCTGATCACACAGGAACTATCACAAAGAATGAACAACTGGGATCTCATCTTATTAAAAAGCTTTTGCACAGCAGGAGAAACCACCAACAGAGTGAAGACACAACCCACAGTAGGGGAAAAATGTTTGCCAGCTGTTCCTCAGACAAAGGATTACTGTGGAGAATATATAAAGAACTCAAAAAAACCAGACCCCCCCAAATTTAAAGACTCAATAAAAAAATGGGCATCTAAGATTAATACACACTTCTCAGATGAAGAAATACAAACAGCAAATAAATATATTAAAAATTCTCAACATCACTGGTCATTCAAGAGATGCAAATTAAAACACACTGAGATTCTGTCTCACCCCAGAAAGAATGGCTATTTGTCAAGAAATCAACCAATAACAATGTTGGAGGGGATGTGGGGAAAAGGAATTCTCCACTGTTGGTGGGAATGTACACTGGTGCAACCACTGTGGAAATCAGTGTGGAGATTTCTCAAAAAGCTAGGATTAGAGGTCCCATTCAAACCCAGCTATTCCCCTTCTGGGTGTCTTCTCAGATTAAAAAACATTGTACCACAGTGATATATGTGCACCCATGTTTATAGCAGCACAATTTATAATAGCTAGATCTTGGAAACAACCTAAACACTCCTCAACTGAGAAATGGATAAAAAAGGTGTGAATTTTATACAGTGGAGTACTAGTCTGACATAAAGAAGGATAAACTGGAGACTTCTATAGGTAAGTGGATGCAACCTGAGACCATACTCATAATTGAAATAAACCAGACTCACATGTGTAAACATTGTGTTGTCTCCCTAGTATGAGAAGCTGAAAGAATAAAAAGATCCAAAATGTACAATAGATATTGTAAAATGGGAAGAAACTGTTCAAAAGGAAAGAGAAACTAGAATGGGGGAAGGAGAAAGATGGAAGGGAAAAGCAAAAAAAATTGTGTGTGTGTGTGTGTATACATATATATGTGTACATATATATGTGTATATATATATATATATATATATATACAGGATAGTTAAGATTGTTATACCACTAATTTCTCTTAGTTCATTAAAAAAGGTTTGTGCTAATATTGTTTGAATAATTAAATGAATGTACTCTGAGTGATTTAAAGATAACAATATACAATGTATTAACCATTGTTAGTATCCTATTCTCTTGTTTTGAAATTTTGTTTTACTTTTTTTTCTTTAAAATAAAATTAAAACTAGTCATGATGGTGCATGGCTGTAATCCCAGCACTTGGGAGGCTGAGGCAGGAGAATTATTTTGAGTTCGAGGCCAACCTGGGCTATAAAGTGAGTTCAACGCCAGCCCGACTTGCATAGTGAGACCCTGCCTCAAAAAGACAAAACAAAACAGAACAAATAAAATGAACTTTAAAAAATTAAATTTAATTTAAAAATTAATTTGATTATAAAAGATGCATGAAGCTATCAATTTGATATAATTGACATTTATAGAGTACTCAGCAGCAGCACAAAACTTTTCAAATATGCCAGAAAGTTTTATCAAAGTAGGCCATATTCTTGGCAATAAGACTAAATAATATCCTTCTACATGGTCCATGGAGCAAAACCTTCAAGGGGAAATTGGGACCTCGTTTGAATTGAATGAAAAGTGAAGCCATGCCAAGTGCAGAGGTACACAGTTGTGAGAACAGCTACCAGAAGATTGAGACGCGAGGGTCGTGCGTTTCAGCCAAGCATGGGCACCTTAATGAGATTTTGTCACCCAAAAAAACCACAAACGTAAAGGGTTGAGGGTGTTGCTCATTGGTAGAACATTCCTGAGTTCAATATTCAATGCTGCAAAAAACCAAAGCAAAACAAAAACACAGCATATCAAAAGTGGTAGGCTATGGGTAAAACGGGATTTAGGAAAATTTATGGCCTAAGTAGCTAATTGGAAAAGAAGAAAAAGTCTTAAACCAAAACTTCAGCTTCTCTCTTAAGAACTGGAACATAAGGGGTGAACGAATGCCAAAATAAGTAGAAGAAAAATAAAACATAAGTGTGAAAATCAGTGATGAGGACACAGAAGAGTAATAGAGAAACTCAGTGCAAACAAAACCTAGTTTTTATTTTTGTTTCTGAAAGATTAATGATTTAGCTAGACTGATCAAAGAAAAGGAGAATCAACATAAATTACCAGTATCAGGAATGAGGGAAACCACATAACTGCAGACACTGTATATGTTAAAGGACAGGAGGTCATAGGTTCAATTCCTAGCACTGCTAAAAGCCAAACAAATCAGTGCATACATTATGAACAACTTTATGACAATAAACTAGACATTTTAGATAAAACGGACAAATACCTTCAAAGACAAACTTATTGAAGTTCACGCAAGAGCTTTCTTCATTTGAGAGATAGCTCCATAATTACATAACATGTAGATCGTGATTTTAAAAACTGAACTCCCCTTCTGTGCTCATTATCGCTTCTGGCTTTTCTATTTTCTTCTAGTATTTCTAGGAATATGGTATCATGTAGACTTTGCAAGTGCCATACAAATAGAAATATATATATAGCTTATGTAGTAAGAAAGCGGAGATGGGCAGCCCAGCGCTCCTTCAGTGCTACTATGGCAACCTGAGGACACCATCAGACACCCTGGCTACTCCTGTCTTTGCTCCCTGTTTCCCTTAGCACACCAGACATTATTATTATGGCTGTCTGCCGTGACTGCAAGATAGATGCTGCTCCTTTAGGACAACAAAAGGAGGCTGAAGCACTATGTTCCCTCAGTCTGTCTTCTTACAAAGTTTTCTCAAAATTTCTCCCCAGCACCAGGGATATAGCTCAGCAGCACAGCACCAAAAAACCAACACCAAAAAAAAAAAAACAACAGAGTTTCTACCCAGAGATTTCCAGTCATACATCATTGATCCATAACCAACTCTTGTTTATCATTTACTCCTAGCTCCAAGGAAGTCTGAGAAAGTAGGTACTGTACATTAGTCTGCTCCACCTGCCATAACAAAATACCAAGGCTGGGTGGCTTAAATAACAGAAATTTATTTTCTCACAGTTCTGGAGACTACAATCCCAGATCAAAGTACTGGCACATTTGACTTCTTGTGAGGCTCTCCTGGCTTGCAGATGGCTGACTTCTCCCTGTGTCCTCACGTGAACTTCCTTCTGTGTTTGGAGAAAAATTTCTGTTGTTGCTTTCTGTCCTTATAAGGACACCAGTTCTACAGATTTGGGTCCCACTTTTATGACCTCATTTAATCTTACATCCTTAAAGGCCCTACCTTCAAATAGAATCAAGTCGGGGACTAGGACTTCAGCGTATAAATTTGAGGGAAACACAGTTCAGTCTGCCACAGTAATCTGTTTAAGTTCAACACATTTCCATACTAAGGAAAATCCTAGTTCTATTACTGCAACCAACTCTAGCAAGGCCCAACCCATGACTCTTGGGGCCACCCTAAGGACACATGCAGGTCATTTGCGGTACATAACAATCACTTCTCTGCTAGAGGCCACTATCTGGCCACTGACACATGCTGGGTCCTCATGCTGTCCAGTACTTCATGCTCTTTGAGCAACTCTCCCAAAGTAAAGACTAGAGGTAGGGGAAAGTTAGTGGCAGAATCCTAAGATATATTCTATACAGTGTATCCCCAGAAACCTTCAACCCCATTTACCCACAGCGGTTCACCAGCTTAGCAAAGCAGCCTTTATTAGCTTTTCTGCTATACTTTTTTATTGTACAGTACTTCCTGACCTCCCAAATAAATGACTTGCACCCAAATCCTGACCTCAGAGCCTGCTTTTGTAGGAACACACGCTAAGATAACAACTGCAAAGTGAGAGTGAAAGTTTGAGTGAGATTCTATTTTAAGAATATAGCCTAAGAGATGTGTATAAGATTCTATAACTTACTACTTCTTACTTTGGTAATCTTGGGAAATTTACTTAAATTGGTATCTCAATTTCCTCATCTATAGGGTGTGACAGTAATATTAATTTTTCCACATGGTGATTGTTAAGAATACATTAATTCACATAAAGTACTTTGAACAGTATCTGGCACATAGCATTTAATATGTTTTATTTGCTACAACTATTATCTTTCTTTAGAATGTGTGCATTATATTTATCAAGACTATATATGTACAATAAACTAGAATCTATAGTTTTCTTTTTCAAGAAGAAATAACAAGTCAGAATTGGTGCATGCCTGAATCCCAGGATTTGGGAAGTTGAGTCAAGTCATGACTTTGAAGCTAACTTGAGTTTCAGAAAAAAACACAAAGATGAAATTATATGAGGTGGAATTTTTAAATTTCTTGGAAGTTTTAAATAATCTACTTGTGAATCCAGTAGGCCCAGGTAACTTTTTTTCAATTATTTTTTAAAATGTTAGTTTTCAGGAAAATTGCAAAGAAAGTTGAGAGTGCCCATATATGTTCAGTCAGCATCCTTGGATATTAACGTCTTTCCCGATTATGATTATTTATGAAAACTAACAGCTTGACATTGGAATATACCATTACCTAAACTCCAGATGCTAACATTTTACCAATTTCCCCACTACCATCCATTCTTCTGTTCTAGGGACAGAACAGCACATGTTAGTGTCCCCTTTCCGTGTTCATCTCTGGTCTGTGACAGTGTAATCAACCTTTCCTTGTTTTTAATGACTTGACAATTATGAAGAATAGTGGTCAAGTGTTCTGTAAAATGTTTTGTAGTTTTGGTTTTTTCATGATTATATTAGCCTACTGACCTTGAGAGAGAAGACCACAGAAGTGAAGCACCCCTCTCCTGGCAGCACAGAGGAGCACATGTGAAATTAACATGATGTCTTACTGGCCATAAATTAACCTTGATCCCTTGGTTAGAACAGTGCCTGTCAAGACCTTCAAGTGCAAATGTCACAACCCACATGGCTCTCGGCTCTCAGTGGTCCTGGGGAAACAACAGCGAGGGGCCTTAGACAGTAAAGACAAGACAGAGCTGAGGTCAGGCGGAGGCCTCTCTCCTGACGGGAGGAGGACTGGACAAGACCACCGGGATGTTTAGTTATACTTTTGCAAAGTTGGTATCATAAGCCACAAGGTTGCCTAGTAACTAACGACTGAATTGTCCAGGCAGGACGTCCTTCTCAGGACCGAGGCTGCTTGACTGCCTCAGGCACTCTGGCCTTGTCCCTCCGACCTCCGTGCACATATGATCAGTCTCCAGATTCGGCCACTCCCTACATGCAAAGTCAACATTTTCCCCTCCTTACACTCTATTCAGTGGAAGAAAGTCACTCAAAGTTAGGGGTACTGACTTCCTGGGAGGAAAACCATCTGCATGTATTATTTGAAAATTTTCTTTAAGGATAATTCTCTTCTCCCTTTATTCCTTCAACCATTTATTTATACCCACATAAACCTATGAATAGATTATGCTTTGGGTTATAATTCAACACTGTGTTGTTTTTGTACTGCTCAAACTGTTCCAGCTTTGGTCAGTTGGTTTCCATGGTCCTTTCACATCATGTGTTCTTTCAAAATTCCTTCCTTTTTGGCATGAAGAGATGCTTCAGGCCCACAAGTATTTTCCCAGGCCTAGAATCATCATTTTTTAATGAAGCTCTGCTTCACTTTATTGGAGAATGATATTTAGAAATCAAAATCTGGACATAGATGCACTTATTGCCATAGGGAATAAGTATTTAGAACAGTGTCTGGCATGTAGCATTTAATATATTTTATTTGCTACTACTATTATCTTTCTTTAGAATGTGGTGTTATATTCATCAAGACCATATGTGTGTCATTAACTAGAATCTATAGCTTTCTTTTTTTTTTTCAAGAAGAAATAACAAATCAGAATTGGTGATGCATGTCTGAATCCCAGGATCTGGGAAGCTCAGTCAAGAGGACCATGACTTTGAAGCTAGCCTGAGTTTCAGAAAAACACACAAAGATGACATTATATGAAGTGTTATATTTCATGTAACTACAGATTATATGAAGTTCCATACTGCGTCTAGACTGCACAGACGGAGCTGGAAATTAAGTGTATGTACTAACAAATGTGTGTGTAACACATTAGCTACGTCTGCACACGAGCTCAGATGTTGCTTTCTCTAATCTGGCAGCACAGAGATATTTCTAACCTCTCCCACCACCCTGGTTTTGCTTTTGTTTTTGAGGGCACTAGCCAGTTCCTACTTTGTTAGCTTTATCAGTTTTCTTCTCGAATATATGAGTGATTGGATCAACCTGAGAAGTGTATACTTTGTAGATAGTCATTTCTTTCATTACGGTAGATGGGGAGTTTATTACCCAGTACCTACTATTTATAGGCTCCTTTAGAGATGAGTAAACTGTATATAGACTTTCTCAGCCTCTCTTACAGATGTAAGTTGATAAATAAGCTGGTTATAGACAGTGAACAAGATGTGGTTGCTGGCTGAGGTTTCTTTCTTGATGAAAAGGACAGATTTCACTTTCATTGCCGCTCTCTGCTCTTCCTGCCCAGAGCTGCGGCAGCAGCAGTCACATTTGACCCGTTCTCCCGCACCCGGGTCAGGGAACAGCACCAAAAACGCCTGGACCCCTGATAGGTTGATTCAGCAACAAACACCTATGGATAGATTACCCATGTAAACAAAAAAATAAAGTTTCTGATTTAGTGTATTGTTGAGTATTCTCTTGCTGATATACAAATACATTCTTAATTTTAAAACTTTTTGTTTTTATCAGTGCATGCTTGTAGTCCATAATTATGTTCCTCATGGGCAGTTGGTACGTGCACATAACACATCTTTGCAAACCCGCCCACCCCCCAGTGTTTTGGCCCTCTTCCCTTTTGCAGAATATACTTCTCCCTGCTTCCTATTATTTATTTCTTAATTTCTTAATATAAATTTGTGGTATTGTAAGCTGAGAGTGGTGGAGCACACGTCTAATGCCAGGGACTCAGAAGGCTGAGTTAATACATTCTGTTAATAAATATATTGAATATCAGATATTGTGCTGGGAAGTGTTGTTAGAAAACTGAGTAAAACCTATTCTCAAGGAGTTCACAACTGAATTGGGGGGGAATATCTTTTACTACTACATATACTGTATTAAGTGCTCAACTAGTTGTCTAGTTGTTTAAATCAGTGTCTCTCAATAATATACAAACTAAATCGTGTCTTCCTAGAAAATAAGTTAAAAAGCTTCTCAGAAAAAGCGATGTTTCCTGTGTGTAGCTGACAGACTGAAACCACAAACTGCAGGGAGACCCTAGCTCTGTAACCAGCCATGCAGCTTGGGATGTGACTTAGGGGCCCTACCTCCAAGGCCGGCATGGGCAGGAGTCAGTAAAGGAACGTGCTTAGAAGAGGTCTGACGGGCAGCGCCAGCTCCATCTGTGGTGATTTCCGTTGAAGGCTGAGGACAGTTTCATCAGGCTCAGTTGACACTGTGGAGAGGGATAAACATGCCATTGGAAAAGCGCAGGCTGCCGATGGAGAGCTATGGTAAGAGGCAGGCAGAGAAAAGCAGCAACAGAAACCGGGAAAGAGGCGGAAGAGTAGAGACTTTAACCATGGGAGACGAGCGAGGATGAGTCGCGAGGGCAGGCACCACACTGCGCGCATCGTGCCTTCTGAAGTCTGCCGAGCACTGTCACCGAATTGTGCTACTTTATATTTTCATTACGCATTTATATTTCTTCCGTGAAGCGCTGCTTTTTAAAAAATATTCTATGGAATCTATTTTTCTCTATAGCTCTAAAGCTTTTTACAAATTAGGGATAAACTCTTTGTCTGGTACATATCCTGGCATTATCTTCTCACTAGGTCGTCATCCTTTAGTTTTTAGGCACTGGGGCTTGACGCCAGGTCTTTTGCAGCGAGCTGGGTCCCAGCCTGGTTGTTATGTTTATTTTTGGTTAGTATTGTATATGTTTGCAGTACACAGCGAGCAGGGTTATTCTGTGACACATACATACCATATCGTGATCATTTTTACTTTTCATGCTCCAAATCACCCTCCCCTCACTCTCCTCGCCAAGATCCTTTCCCTACCGCTGCAGAGTCTACATCCCTGTTTCTTAACATGGCTCTTTTAGTTTGCTCTTTAAATTATGTATATTTTAAGCTGGGCATGGTGGCACACACCTGTAATCCCAGCACTCGGGAGGCTGAGGCGGGAGGATCATTGTGAGTTTGAGGCCAGCCTGGGCTACAAAGTGAGTTGTGCAAGGCCAGCCTGAACTGCATGGTGAAACCCTGTCTCAAAAAGGCAGGAAAAAAACTATGTATATTTTAGTTCTCTTATATGAGAGAAATGATGTGACAGTTAAACTTTGATGCCTGACTTATTTCATTTAGCATTATGGTCTCAAGATGCATCTATTTTCTTACAAATGACTCACATTCATCCTTCTTTATGGCTGAGTAGTGCTCCACTGTGTCTATATACAACACCTTTTCCTTATCCATTCCTCTGTCTGTTATCAGCGTTAGGCCACTTCCTTGATTTAGCTATTGTTAGTTGTGCTACCATAAACGTGGCATGTATGTATCTCTATAGTATGATGACGTTAGCTCTTTCCACAAGGTAGCCAGGAGGGGTATGGTTGGGTCAAATGGAATTTGTATTTATAGTTTAGGGTTTTGTTTTTGTTTTTGTTTTCTTGAGACAGGGTCTTGCTTTACGGTTCAGGCTGGCCTTGAAATCACTATGTAGCCTAGGCTGGCCTTAAACTCATGGTAACCCTCCTGCCTCAGCCTCCAGGGTGCTAGGATTACAGGTGTGCGCCAGCCACCACACCCAGCCTACTTTTAGCTTTTTGAGGCGTCTTCATGCTGATATCCAAAGTGCTTGCATTAGTTTACACACTCAACAACAAGGCAAAGGGTTCCTTCCTCCTCAGAACCTCACCAGCATTTGTTGTTGAGCCCTTGAGGATGGTCATTCATACTAGAACAACTTGGATATCAGAGTTGTTGCAACAGCCGAAGCTGCTGACCATCTTTTCATGTATTTATTGGACATTTGTATTTCTTCTTCTGCAAAATGTCTGTTCAGTTCAGAAGCCTGCTTTTTTATTGAGTCTTGTACTTCAGGGGATCTATTTTTCAATTTCTCTGTATGTCCCAGATAGGAGGCCTCTGTTCGAGAAGTAGCTGTTACAAGTTATTTCCCATTCTATAAGTTGTCTGCTCGCTGCTATTTATTTCCTTTGCTGTGCAGCTTTTTAATTTGATATGACCCCATTTGTTGGTTGTCGATGTTACTTCTTGTGCAAGTGGGGTTCTGTTCAGGAAGTCTTTGGCTTTGTCTCTGTGTTTAAGAGTTTTACCTTTTTTTCTTCCAGTAGATTCAGTGTTCCTGCTTTTATATATGGGGTTTTGTTCCATTTTGATCTGATATGGGTGAGAGATAATGGATCAAAACTAATTATTCTGCATATAGATAACAGCTTTCCCAGCACCATGTTAAAGAAACTATCGTTTCTCTGGCATATATTATTGGCCCCTTTGTCAAAAATCAGCATGCTGGACATACTATGTTGTTGTTTTAGTTTTTTGAGACAGGGTCTCCCTATGTAGTTCAGGCTGGCCTCAAACTCATGGGATCCTCCTGCCTCAGCCTCCCAAGTGCTGACCTACAGGAATGCACCATCATGTAGCTATATTATCTATTTTATCCCATTGATCAATATGTCTGTTTTTGTACAATACTGTTTTTACTATTGCTTTGTAGTATAGCTTGAAATCTGGGATTATAATGCCTCCTGTCTTGCTCCTGTTGCTCAAGATTCCTTTGGCTATTCCAGGTCTCTTCTGGTTCTATATAAATTTTAGAATTATTTTTGCTAGTTCTGTGAAAAAATTGATGATATTTTGATAGAGATTAAATTGAATCTATATATCATTTTGGTAATGTGGCCATTTTGATGACATTATTTATGCTCATCCACAGAAAGGGGATGCCTTTCCATTTCTTTGGTCAGATTAAGTGCGAGGTATTTAAAATTTTTGTCTTTATTTTTCTTTTCTTTTCTTTCCTTTCCATTTCCTTTCCTGGGTTTATCTATACCCCTGGACTCTCGCCTTGGGAAGAGATATAGCTGCCTCAGACTATAACATACATGGGTGTATACAAACTGCCATGGTCAGAGGTGGAAAAGCATCTATGCTCACAGAGGACCGCCCGGCTCCACCCCGTCGCCGTGCTATGGGTGGGGGCGGGTCCAGTCCATGGGGCGCCCTCAGTGGGGCCCACAGTGGAGCAGCCGCGGGGCACGCGCCCCCATCGGTGTGCCCTTGGTGACCCATTCGGCTCTGTCCCATTGCCTCAATGCCAGAGGCCCTTTCTTCTCCTCCTCCCTCCTCCTGATCTCCAGTATTACCATTCCCCACCCCTTTCAGCTGGGCATTGGACAAACTTATGATGCTTGGTATCATCTAATTTTTTGCTATCAGTTCATGCAAGGTTCAATTCCCATTTCAGATCCTTCCTGAGTTCAGGATATCCATATCCACCTCTTCCCCTTCTGTCCTTCACATGTTGCTATATTCCTATATTCTTTTGTCTGAGTGGCATTCCTCTGGGAGGTTCTCTCTCTGCTGCTTACCCGGTCACCATCAAATCCTCTCGTAAAATTTATTTAGTTATTTGTTTCTTTCTAATGAATTGATCATTACATTTCTAAAGTTCTGAAATGGCCAACAGACCATAGAAAGATACCACTTTAGGCTCCTGCTTGAAACCAACAGCTTCAGAAAACTGCTGGCCTTGATTCAAGGCCATTGTAATCTGCAAGCACCTTGTTGAGTTTTTTTGCATCTATGTTTATTAAAGAAATCAGTCTACAGTTTCTGTTTTTGTTAAGTCCTCCAGTTTTTGGTGTCATGATAACTCTAGCTTCAAGGAATGAGTTTGGCAGTGTTACCTCCCTTTCAATTTCATGAAAACAATTGAGAGGTATTGTCACTAATTTTTCCCTGCACTTTTGCTAAAATATAGCAGTGACTCAGATTCTGGGCTTTTCTTAGTGGCAATGTTTTTATTCCTGCCTCAATATTTTTGGCTGCTGTGAGACTATTCTTGGTTTTTATATATTCTTAGTTTAGTTTAGATAATTTATACGTGTCTATCAATCTATGCATCTCTTCTAGATTCTCCAATTTATTGTAATACAGTTTCTGAAGTAGTTACTTATAATCCTCATGGTGATTAATTAACTAACTGTCAACTTGCGTGGAGAATGCCCAGCAAAACTGAGTCAGCATGGTTCTGGGTATGGAAGACCCACTGAAGCACACTTGTCAGAGCACTATGTATGGAAAATGGGACTGAAGGATTTCAGCTGATTTGCCTTGGAACAGCTTAGTTCCCACTGCTTTTCCTTCGAGGGGCTCTGGCTGTTCTTTTTGGCTGAGCTGCACTCTTCGCTTTTGCCAAGGATGGCTCATGCTTTTTGGAGCAGCTCTGGTCTTTGCCTTCGCCTTTGGTGTGGTCTGTTTGTCTCCGGTGCAGATTCTCCAGCCTGCAGCCAGCTTTAGCCCTAAGCACTGACCCTTGGGCTTTCTGGCACAGACCCTTCAGTCTTCCATCACAGATCCCTCGGCCTCCTGATACTTGCATTAGACCTTGCTCTGGGCTCTAGGCCTTCCGCTGGACTCACATGGGACCCTGCCACAGGCTCCAGCCTTCCGCTGGGTTCTTCATATCTGTAGCACATGGACAGATCTCCTGCACTCTTCTGTATTTGACTCTGTGAGCAGATATTGTCAGCTAATTTTGTAAATTTCTGTGTCCTGCATTAAATCTGTCTCTCTTGCAAATACTGACTACAAGAATCCACCAAATCTTAGCAGCATCTGCTGTGATTTTGCATTTTTCATTTCTAATTATATTGATATGAGTCTTTTCTTTCTTTTTTTTTTTTAATTTGGCTAAGAGTTTGTCTGGTTTATTATCCTTTCCAAAAAGCAACTCTTCAATTCGCTGATTCTTTATAATTTTTTTTAGGCTCCATTTCATTAATTACCACTATGATCTTTATAATTTCTTCTTTTTACCAGTTTTGGACTTGACTTGCTCTTGCTTTTCTAGGACCTTGAGGTACATCATTGTTTATTTGGGTTCACTCTGTTTCTTATATTTGAGCATTCATCATTATAAACTTCTCTTTTAGGACAGCTTTCATTGGGTCCCATGTTCTGGTATGTTGTGCTGCCATTATCATTTGATTCTAAAGAAATTTTTTGTTTGTTTTTGAGACAAGACCGTAGTGTGTAGTTCTGGCTGGCCTTGAACTCATTATGTATCCCCAGTTGGCCTTTACCTCCTGCTAATCCTCCTGCCTCAGCCTCCCAGGTGCTGGAGTTTCAGATGTATACCACCACACCTAGCAGTTCTAGGAAATTAAAAATTTCTTGATCTTTTTTTCCTGTACGCAATGAATATTCAAGAGTGTATTATTTAATCTTCATGTGTTTTTATATTGTCTGATTTCTTTTGCCATTGATTTCTAGTTTTATTGAACTATGATCAGATAATACACATGATTATTTTTATTCTGCTGTATTTAAGTATAGTGTATGGCCTATTATGTGGTCGCTTTTGGAGAAAGTTTGGAAAAATTGCATTGCTCTTGGGTGACACACTCTCTAGATATCTACTAAATCCATTTGTTCAAAGGTGTGGTTTGACTCTGATATTTCCTTGTTTATTTTTTTTTGGTCTAGTTAATTTATTTATGATAGTGGGGTATTAAAATCTCCCACTATGGTTGCATTGATGTTCATCTAATCTTTTATGGCCAGTAGTGTTTGTTTTATGACACTGGGAGGGAGAGTATTTGGTGCATATATGTTTGGAATTGTTATCTCTTCCTGTTGAGTTGTTCAGTTTACCAGTATGTAGTGACCTTCTTTGTCGCGTCTCTTTTTTTCTCTCTCTTTGTCTCTTCTGAACAGTTTTAGCCCTGTGTTTGATTTGCCTGAAAATAGAATATCTACCTTTGGTTGCTTCTAGTACACTGTTGCATGGAATATTCTTCTCCATCCTTTGATTTTTAGTCCATGAGTGTTTTCATGGATGAAGTTCATCTCTTATATGCACCACATATGTGGGTTTCTTCTTTTACTCCAGTTTGCCAGTCTGTGTCCATACTGTGGGAGTTAAGCCCATTTACATTGAGAGCTATTACTGAAAGGTATTGACTGATGCCTGTTGCTGTTTTATTTTTCTGTTGCTGATTATTGCTTCCCCCTCCCCTGCCACTTACGCATAACTTCTCAACCTGCTTGATTTAGTCAGTCTTTTAGACTCTTTGATGCTTTTAGCCTCACTGTCTCTGTCTAGGTTATCCTTGGGTATTTTTGTAGTGCTGATTTGGTAGTCATGAATTTCTTTGTCATGGAAAGTCCTTACTTCACAGTTCTCAAGATTGTTTAATTAATTAATTAATTTAATTAATTAATCTGAGTTGAAAGTTGTTTTCTTTTAAGGCCAAGCTCTCCTGGCCTTTAAAATTTGGGTTGAGAAATCTGAGGTAATTTTCAGAGTTTTCCCTATACATTATTTGCTGGATTTCTCAAAAAGCTTTTAAAATTCTGTCCTGTTGGACCTCTGAAATTTTAACTGTGAAGTATGTCAGGACCCAGGTTTTTTACTCGTTCATAGTTTTTAAAATTACTTCTTCAGTTTCATTGACTGATATTGGGTTACTTAAAATTTTTGTATCTCTTTGATTCAGCTTTGGTAATTCATATGTATCTAAGAATCTGTCCATTTTCTTCCATGTTTTCCATCTTATTAGAGTGCAGGTTCTCAAAGTAGGTACTGATGATCTTTTGGATTTCTGCAAGATCCATTGTGCTTTCGCCCTTTTCATTCCAAATTGCATGAATTTGAGTCTTTTTTCTTTCTTTTTAATAAGGTTGGCTAAATGTTTGTCTATTTTGTTTCATTTTTCAAAGAACCAGTTCTTCAATTCATTGATTCTTTGTGTTGTTTTCTTATTCTCTATTGCATTAATTTCTTCTTTGACCTTTATAATTTCCTCTCTCCTATGTGTTTTGCATTTAACTTGCTCTTTTTCTAGAAGCTTGAGGGTCAATATTAGGTTATTTATTTGAGCTTGCTCTGTTTCTCTGATGTCAAAATTCCCTCAGAGGATTGCTTTCATTGCACCCCATAAATTCTGGTATGTTGTATTGGCATGATGATTTAATTGTAGAAACTGTCAAATTTCTTCTTTAATTTCATCTGTAAGGCATTGGTTGTTCAGGAAGGTGTTATTTAATTTCCAAGTACTTGTGTAGTTTTCGTGGTTTCTTTTGCCACTGATTTACAATTTCATTGCACTGATATATGGGATAATTTCTTTTTTTTTTAATTTTAACTTTATTTTAAAGACAAAAGAATGGAGACATACGAACCAGAAAAGGCATGAACAATACAGAAAATACAAAGTTATACAGAATATAGTAGGGAATTAGAACTGGATATTGTATTACATAGTTATCTTCACATTAGTTAACACAAAAACATTAAAGGAAATACCAAATTATAGAGAAGATAGTAGGGAATTTGCACTGGATGCTGTATAATATAAAGTTATCTTCACTTCTGTTAATACAAAAATGACTGA